>JAOVYX010010848.1:0-33543 GCA_035668315.1 Drosera spatulata | reverse complement strand
TCCCCCCCCCCCCCCCCTTTCTTTTTAGTTTTTTTTTTTTGTTAGATCTGGGTTTTCTTGTGGCTACAGCACTGATGTGTGCATAAACACATATTGTTTTTTTATTCTAAATATTTGTTTTATTCCTCATGTATTGTCTATTTTATGTTTTTAGCGTCTTTTTGTCTGTGAATGTTGGTACTGTTGTGTTTTTATGTTTATGGCAGATTGGCGCGAAGTTTGGAGCAAAAATGAAGAAGGATGAAGAAAATGGCAAGTTATGAGCTCAAAAAGATGGATTTCACGATTCATCGTCGTTTACAGCAATGTTTCATGTCGTTTAGCTAGATTAGCATGTTTAAATGTGTTATATAAGTTTCTGAAATTTTGGAATGTTGTTTACTATTTTTTGTATAAGTTTTAAGGTAAAAAGTATACATGGTCGCGGGCAGGACACACCAGTCGCGGCCATGGTTGCGGGCGTGCCTGGTGTCGCGGGCTCAACCATATTTATTCAGCATATATCACGTTTTTTAAGCTGTCGCAGGTGTGACAGCCATGGTCGTGGCCACGACGTTGTTCCAGATGCAAAACACTTGTTTTCAGCCGTCGGATCGATCTGGTCTCGACCTACGCCTATAAATACATGCCCTAGGGTTCTCCTTATTATAATACAGAGAAAGAGAGCTCAGGAATGGTGGAGGTGATCAAGGGAGGCGAGACGCAAAGAGGAGAAGCCTTGGAGGGTATTTTAAGGAGTTTTTATCCGTAAACATATAGCTTAGCTTTGGACATTAGCTTGGAACGCATTGAGCGCTGTAAAACCTTCGTTCTAAATAACTTTGTGTTTGCAGAATGTTTGTTTACATTACCATGATTCATTCCATGCTTTTTTTGATGCTTATGTATGAGTAGTTCATTAATAGGGATGTGCTGATGAGTTTTGATGACCTTAGATCATGAGATGATAAGAATATGAAAGAAACCAGAGATGTTTAACGATGAAAATGATGCATGAAACCAGTTAGAAATACTATACAACATGTGTTTATCAAATTGATCACCTAATATATATAGGTTAAAGAAATAAATCGTGCTAAGTGGTTTTGATTAGTAGCTAATTGATATAATATGATTTAAGCTAATTGTCATATACAATCAATGGATTCATATGCATGTAACATGATTACTTTAAGCTAATTGCTATGATTGTTATGAATGTTAGTTCCATGTTATGATTCAACTCTTATGTTTAAATCATATTTGAATTAATTGAAATGATTTAGATCTATTGAGTTAGTTTAACTATCCGAGCTAATTGAAAGTTAGAAGCTAAGGAACGTAGTGAGTTAAGCCAAAATTCATTATAGCCATTCCATGTTAATCATTACATCTAAAACTCAGAAACATCTATGATTGGTCTAAGTGACTCAAAGTGATTCAACCATCGTCCCTATATTTCTCCCAACTTAAGTAAACCACTCTACATTTTAGCTCTATTTTATCTTCTTTTGATCAGTTAATTTAGTTTTTGTTATTCCTTCTAAACAGTTTAAACACACCCCCCCCTGATTTTATATTTAATCTTATCTCTTTTCTTAGGATAGAAACTATTTTAAGTTGAGTTTACTTCGACATTCGTCATTCCCTGTGGGATCGACCCCTGTTTCCTTATCTATATTAGTAACTTTACGGGGATAAAAACAAATTTGCACATTTTACAACGAATATAGAAGCAGTCATATTTACAACGTTGACTAGCTTCGCATCAAATTTTTGGCGCCGTTGTCGGGGAACCCACTTTTGCAACAAGGTTATGGACGTCTTATTTAAGAAATATCACGTTAATCACAGGATCTCAACAGCCTATCATCCATAGATGAGCAGACAAGGTAAAGTGTCCAATCATGAAATCAAGAGAATTCTGGAGAAAATTGTCAATCCGAAGAGGAAGGATCAGAGTGATAAGCTTAATGACGCTCTTTGAGCGTATCGTACTGCATACAAAACTCCAATTAAAATGTCTTCGTACAGAATGGTGTACGGAAAAGGATGTCACCTGTCGGTGGAAATTGAACATAAGGCATGGTGGGCAATAAAAGAGCTTAATTTGAATACGGAGATTGTGTGAATATGAGGAAGCTCGAAATCTCAGAATTAGACGAGATTCGTTGTGATGCATATGAAAATGCTACTTTATACAATGAAAAATTTAGCAGCCTCCATGACGAGAAAAATTTCACGGAAAAACTTTAAGGAAGAAGATAAGGTTTTGCTTTATAATTCTCGCTTAAGGTTATTTACCGGGAAATTAAAACTCAAGATGGGAAGGACCGTTCATTGTCAGAAAGGTCTTTAATCATGGAGCGGTTGAAATTCAAAGCGAAGACACGTTGAAGATTTTCAAAGTTAACGGTCACTAATTGAAACGTTGCTTCGAACTTCAAGATTCGACGTGGTTTGATGAAATTCCCTTGGAAAGGGTGAACTGTGTTTCAAAGAAATAATTTAACGTCATGGCTGTCGAGCCAACGACGTTAAACAAAGGCAGTTCTTGGGAGGCAACCCATGTTTAAGTTTTTTCAAGTTCGTATTTATTTCAATTTATTTCTGACGACCGTAAAAATCTTAAACTGATACACGACGTTAAACTCTACGAATCGATGAGGCGAGTCATTTTAAAATTGTCTTTGGAAGAGGAAACTCATGACTAAAGGGCATTTTACATCGTTCTTGAAGGAAATAAGACGAGAAAAAAATCGTCCAAACCGAAATACCAATGTCACGGGCGCGACAGAAATCATCGCAGGCGTGACTGAAGGTGTCGTAGGCGCGAATGGATCCTGTCGCGGCCGCAACGAGGGTGAATATCGATATAAACAGGGCTGAAGCCTCATTTCTCATTTCTCATTCAACTCCGGCCGCGCCTTTTTCATTTTCCTCACATTTCACCCTCCAAAATACTCAATCAAGTTGTGCAATCAAGTACTCTACACGTTCCTATCGACGAGGGGAATCCGTTGATTATACACACGCATTCTGACATATCTCAGATTGTGCGAAATTTGAGATTTTTCATTGAGAAAGCCTAGGTAAGAATCTGCAATTTCAACTCCAAATTCAACAATCTTGTATTCTAAATTGATCTACTCATTGTGTAGAACATGAATTCATAGTTGGATTGTTGAATTTCACCCTGAATTTGACAAAATTCATGTCAATTTGTGTAGGGATTTTATACGAAATGCCTCGTTCAAAACATCCATCATTTCGCTCAGGCGATGGCACTTCAGGTGCAGCTGAGCGCATCTTAGTCCCATATCCACATGACGCTATGCGTATGAGGATCGTCATGGAGCGACTTCTCACAGAGCTATCAGCCAGACCAGATTTATCCATTCTGGTGAGTTAGCCACGCTCGGTTTATGGACTAAGATTCTACATGCTGTTACACAGCTAGGGTGGGATCACACTTTTCTAACTGGAAGCCTACATATCCATCCCTGGTTCGTAAGGTTCTGAGTACTTGGACTAGCACAGTTGGCCAGGCTTCAACTGATGATCTGGTGGAGGAGTACGTCTCATTCTAGCTCAGGAACGAGACGAGCGCCTGAACTTGATAGAGCTCTGTCGTATCTATCATCTACGACCGGGAGGCTACCGGGAGTACGAGAGGGCCTATGTGCCACACTTGCAGGCACTATGTCAGGAGTTGACTTTGACTGGGGGATACAACCCCCACAGCAGCAAGAGTTCCGCTCTCAGGAACCATATTCTGCGTATTCTTCATTGGTTTCTGGCTTACACACTGTTGGCTACCAAGAGTAGCCAAGGGGCTGTTCCACAGAAGGAGCTAGGTATCTTCTTTGTGCTGCTGCACAACCTTGTGTCTCCACAGCAGTATCCATACCTTAGTACTGGATACTTGCTGGTGGAGAAGATCAAGTCAGTGGCGGCAGACAGTCCTAGGGCGTCGATTCTCATTGGTGGGTTACTTATCCCACTAGCTGCACATTTTCGCTATGACATGACATCTGTTCCAGCCCTTTTTGAGCCAACTCGTTGACCCTTTGGTATCGACAGTCTGATGAGGATTGGTATGATATCGGTTGATCGGGGTATCTATTATCTTACAGCAAGAGCTAGCGAGAAGCCTCTGTGCCTTCGCCTTCCATCTTTTTCTCTCCGATTATCTGATCGGAGTAATTGGGGCTTTCCACTAGCTGCTGTGGAAGATGATGATCAGGACTCTGAGGGTGACTCAGCCATGTGAGAGCCTCAGCAGCATCAGTCACCCCTTTCACATCAGTCTCATTCTCATCATTCTGCTCCAGTTGTACCTGAGAAAATCTCTACACCTGAACAGATTCTGCCTATGGACTGGTACACTGCTTATCAGTCTCTACATCGAGAGGTAGCTGACCTACGCGCTGATGTGACTACACGCTTAGACGCTATGCAGCAGAGTCAGGAAGACTTTCAGCGCCGTATCTTCGATTATTTAGATAGCAGATTTCCACCACCACCTCCTCCTATGTGATTTTTCTTAACCAGTCAGTCTAGTTTTATGAGTCTGTATTTTTATTTAGACTGCACTTTAGTTTAGTTTAGGGGAGGTTGGTCATTCCTAGACATTTCATTTATGTTTTTGTTTTGAGTCGGTTGTACTATTTCTTTTCAGAGATGTATGAATCTTTATGTTTTATGAATTCTAGTTCTATTTTTATTAACTTAGTTCCCTTAATGCCCGTATTTTATTTTTAAACGAACCTAAGTAATGAATTAATTTCCATTTAATCATCACTTTTCATTCTTTCATTACTATTTATGCTTCTATGCATGTTTTCTAGTGTTTTCTCTCTTTCTTATTTATATTATATGTGTGTAAGAGAGTGAGAGGGACTAATTTTTACTATCAAGTTGTGTCTTGTTAGATGTCGAGCACTAACTTACCAAGTGAAACAAAAATCAGCGTACTAGGTGTAGATAGATGGATCAAGGACATAGATGAGCCGATTGTTGATCCAAACAACCCTATGGTGGCTCCTACACCTTGTAGTTTCAATATCTTATAGAGTCACTTAACTGCGCTTCAAGAAAACCAAAAGCTTATGATGGAGATGCTCCAAGAGATGAAGCTCGCACAGGAGTCCATAGCAGGTGAGGTCAACCATATTCTTACGATCCTCGAGTTTTAAAGTAGAATGGATGGCATGATTCGTGATATATGGAACTGGTTCAGAAACTTTGGATGTTTATCGGGTGAACCTTAGCTAACTGGTATTCTTTTGTCCTCTGCATTTTACTTTTACTTTTATATTGAGCACAATGTCATGCTTTAGCTTAGGAGAATTTTAAGGTTGATGAGTTATTTATTTAGAGTCTTTATTAGAGTTATAAAAATTTTGAAAAAAAAAATTGTTTTTAAATCTATGGCTTGAGCAAAATAAAATGATGATTTATGCCATAACGAATGTTACACTAACACATGTAGTTTGAATATTGTCTCTAAGAGAGTCCTGAATCTTTTCTAATATCATTTTTGTATATTCCTATGGGATGACCATTTTCTTGTGTAGTTAACGCTTAAGTAGTGACTTGAACCGTAGCTAGACACTTAAAAAAAAAAAAAAAAAAACCTTCATGATCCCTTTTTATGCCATCATTTCACTTATCCATCACTTATAGGGGAGCATGGAGTGGTTTTTTGAAGAGAAAATTTTTAAATCTTTGTTTATTAAATACTCGTTTTTTCATACTATTTTTGGTTACTGGAGAATGCTCTAGACCTACTCAGAATGAGAAAGAAAAAGAAAAAAAAGGGAAAAAAATTACAAAGTAATATTTTAAGGTGCTTTGTCCCTTACCTCGGTAATCAAAATTATCATCTACGGATAAAAGGGGGGACATGGTCTTTGACAATATGAGCTTAGATTAAAAAAGAAAAGATACATATCCAGTAGGAAATCTAGACCTCCTTTGAGACCTTGGTGGCTTTAGGAATGATCCTATATAAGGAAGCAACAGGGTGGAATAAATGAATTTTGATTTGAGTTTTTGAAATGTTTTGTCTTGCTACAACTCAGGAATCTGCTAGGTGTGAAGGACTATGAAAGGAATGATTTAAGGGATATCTAGATGTGATGTGAATAGAGATTAAGGGTGACTTTGAGATGAATATTCTTTCGACATCTATTTTGTGTTGATTTTAGACAATCCGATTACTTTCATGCTCGAGCTATAGAATTTTTGAGTCTTGTTAGTTTTTCTTCATTTCAAATTTCTTTCTTTGTTTTGAGTCGAGACTTTGCTTGGGGACAAGCAAAGGTTTAACTTAGGGAAATTTGATGTGTGCATAAACACACATCTTTTTTTTATTCTAAATGTTTCTTTTATTCCTCATGTATTGTCAATTTTATGTTTTTAGTGTCTTTCTGCCTGGGAATGTTGGTATTACTTTTTTTTTAATGTTTTTGACAGATCGGGGCGATGTTTGGAGCAAAAATGAAGAAGGATGAAGAAAATGGCAAGTTATGAGCTCAAAAAGCAGGATTTCATGATTCATCGTCCTTTCACGTGCTTCGAGAGTTAATACAGCAACTTTTCATGTCGTTTAGCTAGATTAGCATGTTTAGATGTGTTGTATAAGTTTCTGAAATTTTCGAACGTCGTTTAGTATTTTTTTTTTTTGTATAAGTTTTAAGGTAAACAGTACACTTGATCGCGGGCAGGACACACGAGTCGCAGGCATGGTCGCGGGGGCGACATCCCTTCGTCGTAGGGACGACCATATTTATTCATCATAGATCATGTTTTTTAAGCTGTCGCGGGCGTGACAGCCATGGTCGCGGCCGCGACGTTGTCCCAGATGTAAAACACCTGTTTTCAGCCGTCGGATCGATCTGGTCTCGACCTACGCCTATAAATACGTGCCCTAGAGTTCTCCTAATCATAATACAGTGGGAGAGAGCTCAGGAACAGCGAAGGTGACCAAGGGAGGCGAGACGCGAAGAGGAGAAGCCTTGGAGGGTATTTCAAGGAGTTTTGATCCACGAGCGCATAGCTTAGCTTTGGACATTAGCTTGGAACGCATTGAGCGCTGTAAACCCTTCGTTCTCAGTAACTTTGACTTTGCAGAATGTTTGTTTACATTGCCATGATTCATTCCATGTTTTGTTTGATGCTTATGTGTGAGTTGTTCATTAGTAGGGATGTGTTGATGAGTTTTGATGACCTTAGATCATGAGATGATAAGCATATGAAAGAAATTAGAGATGTTTAATGATGAAAATGATGCATGAAACCTATTAGAAATACTATACAACATGTGTTTATTAGATTGATCATCTAATATACATAGGTTAAAACTATAAATCGTGCTAAGTGATTTTGATTAGTAGCTAATTGATATAATATGATTTAAGCTAATTGTCATATATAGAATCAATTGTTTCATATGCATGTAACATGATTAGTTTAAGCTAATTGCTATGATTGTTATGAATGTTAGTTCCATGTTATGATTCAACTCTTATGTCTAAATCATGTTTGAGCTAATTGAAATGATTTAGATCTATTGAGTTAGTTTAACTATCCGAGCCAATTGGAAGTTAGAAGTTAAGAAACGTAGTGAGTTAAGCCAAAATTCATTTCAGCCATTCCATGTTAATCACTATATCTAAAACTCAGAAACATCTATGATTGATCTAAGTGACTCAAAGTGATTCAACCATCATCCCTACATTTCTCCTAACTTAACTAAACAACTCTACATTCTAGCTCTATTTTATCTTCTTTTGATCATTTAATTTAGTTTTAGTTATTTCTTCTAAACAGTTTAAACACACACCCCTCATTTTATATTTAATCTTACCCCATTCCTTTGGATAGAAATTATTTTAAGTTGTGTTTAGTTCGACATTCGTCCTTCCCTGTGGGATCGACCCCTGCTTCCTTATCTACATTAGTAACTTTAGCGGGGTAAAAATAAATTTGCACTTTTTGAGACGAACGTGAAAGTAGTCATATTTACAACATTGATCAGCTTCGCATCAAGCACCCCTGCTTTAGTTTCAGTGGATCCATGTCCCTCTTTTCTCTTTAAAAAATTGCTGAGATTCTGATTCTATCATGCCGCCCTCATTCTTCTTTATTCTCCCTCTCTCGATCTAACAATATTAGTGTTTCGAACTGTTTCAATTTATGGGTATGATTAATTGAATCAAACGCTTCTATAAAAATCGTTGAGCCGAGCGGAATGTTTTGCTTAATTTAACTAATTAAGCATCGTTCTATTAAAATTGGATCAATTATTGAGGAGATGTGCGATTTCCATAGATCGATTGCAAATAAATGGAACTGTTTGGGTACGACTTTAGCAACTATATCTACCAAAAACATATGCAGTATGTTTACTTTTGCTAGTACCTTGCAAATAAATCGATTGCTTTCAAGCACCTGAATCGATAAGTTTCAACAACAATATGAAAAGAAGAGAGTGCCAGAAAGGGATGAGGTGTAAGAGCATCTCCAATGATTTTGCCAAATATAGCAATGCTATTGCTAAATATAACAATGAACAGTAACATTTTGTTATAATTTAGCAAGGTTGCCCCAATGGTTAAGTGCTATAATTTAGCATTTTCCATCATTTTTTCAACTATCTTCATTTAACTATTTTTCTCCTATCATGTTCTATCACCTATCACTATCACCAAATTGTCTACCATTTACATTTCAACTATCATACTCAATTAAAATTACACTATAAAAGATAGCATGGATTGGAACAATTCACTACACCACTACTACATATCCTATACAATGAGTAATTTGTTAACTTCAATTTTGAGAGGAGACTATAATGATTCTTCATCAGATAAAGAACAACAAGAGAGTGTTTTTTCCGTGATGTCGTCGGAATTCTAGAGAATAGAACAACAAGCAAGTCGGTGATCTCATTCTCGAGTATCAATAAATCATGATCGAGTCTTTGGAAATGAGCGATTGATTGCAGATTATTTTATCGATAATCCTATATATCCAGCCTCTATCTTCAGACGAATCTTTCGAATGAATCGTGGATTATTCATTCGCATCTTAGATGTCATATAACACTACGACGACTACTTCACTCAAAAGAATGATACTGCTGGATTTCCTGGGTTAACCGGTTTGCAGAAGATGATTGCTGCTATTCGAGTTATGGCATATGGCACTCCAACTGATGCCGTGGATGAGTATGTAAGAATAGGTGAAAGCACAACAATTGAAGCTTTGCAAAGATTTTGCAGAGTGATCGTTGGCGTTTATGAAGAAGAATATTTGCGATCTCCAAATGAGTCAAATATTTCAAGTTTGTTACGTGAAGGAGATAGACGTGGTTTTCCAGGTATGCTTGGTAGTCTTGATTATATGCAATGGGAATGGAAAAATTGTCCAACTGCATGACATGGGCAATTCACAGGTCATATTAACAAACCAACAATCATATTAGAAGCAATTGCTTCATATGATTTATGGATCTGGCATGCATTTTTTGGTATGCCTGGTTCACATAACGATATAAACATTTTGGATCAATCTCCTTTATTTGCTGAGCTCACGGAAGGGCGTGCATCTCCTGCCAACTATACAATCAATGGCCATAATTATACGATGGGTTACTATCCTACTGATGGAATTTATCCTCCATGGGCCATCCTAGTACAAGCGATTTGAGAGCCTAGAGCACCGAATAAGAAACTATTCACTAAAATGCAAGAAGCATATAGAAAGGATGTAGAGCGAGCATTTGGAGGGTTACAAGCATGTTAGCATTATACGTGGTCCAGCATGTTCTTGGTATCAAGAAGATCTAAGATTGATTATGAAGGCATGTGTCATTTTACACAACATGATAATTAAAGATGAACGTGAAAATGACCCAGAAGAAGGTTATGACACTACACCAATATGGCACACACTTCATCAACGTCTCTTTTCAATGAGTTTGTAGCCCGTCATCGGATTATTAGATCATCTATAGTCCAGCACACTCTTCGCAATGATATTATTGAGCACCTATGGCAATTGTACGGGGAGTTAGACTCTGATTAGGAGTAATTACATGTACTAATGTTTTGATTATGTTTTATTTTCTCATAATGAAATAACTAATGTCTGGTTAAATTAGTTTACATTTAGTTCATATCGATGCCTTCTCATAATAAGAAAGAGAACTATGATCTTTGCTAACGTTACGAAACTTATCCATGATCATACATCATACAACTTTAAAAAAAAAAAAAAAAAAGGAAAGAGAAAGACTAACTGAAATATAAAAGCACTAACTGAATCCATGATCATACATCATACAACATATCTTACACAATTTTGCAAATATAAAAACTCTTACACAACTTACAAATGTGAATATCTTACAAAAACTAGAAAATGCAACAGAACATCATGCATACCACTTCATGGAGATTGAGGAAGAGATGCAAAGAAATTAGATTGTGACATAGTTTTATTCATAATTTCGTTTCTGAGCCATTGATAATAAGCTTGTGCCTGTGGATCCATGCTCGATATGTCCATTGTCATAATCCTTTCATCCTCTTTGCTTTCTTCAATTTTTTTCAAATCTTCCATAACTTTGACCTTTCTTTGTTCCAGTTCCTTCTTGCTCTGCGCATTCTCAGAAAAATTCTTGTTAAATTTTTCCATCAAATTACAAATACGAGTACTACCTGGATCTTCCACTTTACTCTTTCTTCGGGACGTCTTCTCTAATTTCCTTCCCATTGGTCTTTTACCCCTTGGAGACTCGACACTACCTCTTGTATCGCCACTTTTACTTGCTGATTCTTCTGTTTTTTCATGTTCGGATTATAAAGATGCTAGTGTATTGAGTTCCTGGGTAGGAGTATAAGAGACTGAATGCCCCATTGTGGTTGAATTCTTTGGCCTTGTGTTGGTGTTAGGCAGTTGTTGCCACTTGATACTCTTTTCCAAGATTGCCCAACAATGATCAAAGTTGAAATGTTTTTTCTCAATTTTCAAGTGCAGAAATTTTGCTTGCATAACCTGCAAAAGGAAATATCAGATTTCTATATTAGAGAACAATGAGAATATAGTCAAGATGTTGAAAACATAGATACTAACCTTATCAGCTTCGGTCATCCCGCTGCTGTGGGCATTTTCAATCTGGGTTCGAAACCCGAAGAACTTATTGCTACATTTCATGATCATGTCCCAACATGATTAGATAGAAACTTGAGATCTTGCTTCGTCCGAAGTAGATTGGATATAATTTTGAAATATTCGATTCCAAAAACTGGCCGATGATTGCGAGTTACTTATTATAGGATCTTGAGTAACACATAAATAAGCCTCACATATTGCTATGCCTTGTTTCGGCGTGATTGATTTTTCCCTCTTTGATCTCTGCTGATTTTTCTCCATGACTACGATCTCAGCAATTCCAAAAGAGAAGGAAACTCATCTTAGCAAAACAGTAGCGACAGGAAAACAGCAGTGACAACAAAATAAAAGCTATAACTAAACAGCAACGACAACAAAACAACAGCAAGACATGGAACAAGTGGCAAAAAGAACTTCAACAACAAATTCAAAAAAGCATCATGGCACATTTTAGAAACAATTCTGCCCAAAATAAGAGCATGACAGTAGCAGCAACAACATAGGCATATCTCAGAAGATATTAAACTTGACCCATAATTACCCACAATTATTTGAAACTCTAGTACCCATTATCAAATAAACCTCCAGACAGTTAACTAGTTCAATGCATCACCAAATACTCTACATTAATACTTGATAAAATTTATAAATAGATAGCAAGTCATCAACAGATTAAATGCTTGTACCAATGGTCCAATCATAGCTTAATTACTGTTAGTTCAAAACATCACATGATTTACAATACAACATTGTATAAGAATCACCAGCTGATAATTGAGAGCTCCTTCCATACTTCTGAACCTCAAAAATAGTAAAGAGAACTATGGAAAGAGTATGCAACATTCTCTTTGCCTGGGAACTGTAAACAACTCATTCCCCCATAACTCAAATCAAGCCCACAATTAAACACCATCACAAATATTGAAACATATCCAGATGAAAAAAGAACCGAAATTGACAAAAAAAAAAAAAAACAAAAAAAAAACAAGATGGGTCATCACAATTTATCTATCAAAATCCTAAAATTCTACTAAATTTGGTTCAAAAATGGAGTTTAAATAAGAGATGGGATGCGATGCGAGAATTCTAGATAGAAAAAGATGAGAGATTTATGATGGGATGAATGTGGACAATTTCCTGGATCAATTGAAATGGTAAGAAAATTGAGTCTCACCTCGATCGACCGGAATGGCAGAGCAAGGAATAAGATAAGTCGTGACCGGGATCGACAACAACACCAACATAGCACCTCCAACAGAGGAGGAGGAAAGGAAGTCAAGTCGCGCCACTGTTGAAGAACCACTGGGGTGCTACTTCGACCCGAGAAGGAGAAAAAGAGAAGGGAGCGAGGGTTTGGGCTGTCAAATTTCAGGATAAAAATGCTATTTTCATTGTCAAATTTGAGAGGAGATTTGACAAATTGGTAAATTTGATAGCACAAATTGGAAATTGGAGGATGAATCTCATTGTCAAATGCCAAATTTTAGTAATGGCAACTGATTTTGCCAAGCACTGGAGATGCTCTAAGGGAAGCAGATTCGGGATTTCATCATTGCATTAGTGAGGTTTTATTATTTTTTTCCTTTTAATCTCCACCATTCATTTTCATTAATTTATTTCGAGCCCTTGGATCTAATTGATTTGAGTGCTAGCCACATAAGATTATTTGTGTGCCCGTTGATTCGACATCTGAAAATATTAAAAAAACATCCTTTCTATGTAAAAATAGGATAAAGACTATATACATCACTCTATCTTTACAAGAATGTGAGGATTGATAGTGAAGGGATTACATTTGTTATCCTCTAGATGGGATTAGTATACTCGAGATGCTTTTTCATACCAAACATGAGATTAAAAGTATTACTTATTGTAAGTCTCAAAGTTTGCAATAAATAGCCTATAGGGGGTGAATAAGTTATTTAAAAATTTCTTGAAAATTTAGTGCAGTCTGGTCTTGACTAGTGTGCACTTTGTCTTTTACAGACTGGCAGAAACAGCCTGCAATCGAGACTTAAGTTTTTCGAACTTGTCTTTTTAGTGTCCAAGGTTGAATTCTAGCAATTTCAAGATATAAAATGAAGTGCAATAATGGACACAACAATTAATACTGGTTCAGACAATTATTGTCGACTGACAAACAAAGGTTTTGTCCAATCTTCCTTCGTGACCAATGCAGCCACGTCAAGAGGGAGTTCACTATCTCTTCATTTATGGCTTACAAAGAAACCCCTTACATGCCAAGGCAAGAATCCAGATCGTTGTACAGATCTTCTTCAAAAACCTTTGGTGCAAATGGTGTTCTTGATGCAAACTAGTGAAGTTTCTTCCTTTAATCTTCAATCACAGCTCTAAGAACGATTGACAATCACTTTGACAGAGATCTTGCTTGTCAATGAGTCTCACAATCGTCATTAACTTTTACTGAGCTTGATCAATCCTCTTTTATAGGGCTCAGGAAATTTAAACACGTGACTGTATTGTTCCGACATTGATAACTATCTATATGTCCCCTGTGCAAATCCTTAGTGGTGTTGACAGGCCTCTGTATAATAGCCTTCAACATCGTACAGAGTTTCAAATCTCAAATCTTCGATATGACCGTTTCTCTGATCCTTATCCAATCATTCATCAGCTCTGATGCACCTAGTCTGCTACGCTTCAACCTCTGCTGTAATCCACCTCTACTATACCCAGTCTGTTGTATTTCTGACTTGGTCTTGATCCAGAGATTTCGACCCTAAATCCTGAAGCATTCGTGATCTTTTTCTGTCCATGTTTATCCCACTTACTTATCTAGAAATCTTTATAGCAGTGTACATTCAGGTGATCCACATTGACCCTCCAACTGTGATCCGCTGCTCTGTTGCATGCTTTCTTAGACTGCAACTCACTAACCTAATTCTCAACCTAAACAATTAACCATAAACATGTCCTACTCTAAAATTTTGTTCATCAATTTCTATATATTTGGATGAACTGCACATTCCTAACACTTATGATATCCTACCCTTGTCATGTGTACCGAACGTGGTCATAGAGGATGTTGGTTATAACCAACATATCCACCATATCGTATGATCCAGTATTGTATAAATCTGTTTAGTCTAGTGACGTTGGCTACACACAGAAGTATGCTAATGTGTTTCCCGTTTCTGTTAAAGTAAAAAAAAAAAAAAAAAAAGACATTGAACTGTAGAAATTAACTTGAGGATGTAACGAACACAGAAAGAAAGGGGGGGAAAGGGACATTGAACTGCAACGGAGAACATATAATGCACCGGAAATTTAGGTCTCATTTTGCTTGGAAAGGGAAGGAAAGTGCAAATTAGGATGAGTTGAAAGGTAAGCTCATTAGGAAAAGGAAAAAGGAACCTATAATGAATGAACTGGTTTATATAAACTAGCTTAACAGAGTTGTTAAACAAACATATGCAATTAGTTTATTGGTTATTGAAGTCAGATTACAACTTCGTAAATTAAACTTGGACTATGTTTAACATGATCCTAATGTGCAATCCGCTGGACCCCGGAAATAAGAACTTGTACATATCATTCGTCAGGACAGTAAAATTGCGGGCATTTTACAGATAGAACGTGTTCGCTTGAACAACCAAGAAGACTAGTCATTGTGGTATCACAGCACATAAAAATGATTATTTAACTAGAAACTTCCCGCGTGAACATCAATAATATAGTCACTCAATGGCCTAGTGATAACAATTCTCAATTCTACTACGTTTAAGCATATAATGATCACGAGCAGTGCCTTTGAGAACCTGGGCCATGAACAAGTGGTCAAAGATATCCTGCTGACGTGTGGATAAATGGCGACTCCGTCCCATTTTCCGGTTGCCTCCTTTCTGTCTTAGGATTTGGTAATATAGTCTTTAAATGTAACATCTTTGAGGAAATGCTTTACTGATTTTTGGATATACTTTTGACAGTTGATTGGTATGAAAGTGCACTAGGTTGCTGATATTGTTTTAACCTATAAGATTCATATATACTTAACACATATATAAACATATATGATGGTGTAGATCATCGGCAATCAACTCATTCTTCTGATTCTTGTGAAACCTTCTAAAACAAAGAAATGTTGAGACAGTTATTACTTGAGCTACTATTGCTAACAAGCTTCTTGCATCTAGTTCATGGAATAATTGGAAGGCCACGACCTCAACCTGAATCTCAACCTCAAGTACCATGTTTCTTCATATTTGGTGACTCCTTGTCCGACAGCGGCAATAATAATGGACTTGAAACAGATGCCAAGGCCAACTTCCTGCCCTATGGCATCGACTTCCCTGGTGGCACCACCGGGAGATTTACCAATGGCCGCACCATTATCGATCTCATTGGTTCGTAACTTTAACTTTCTCACATCATCGTTATATCAGTCGTTTATGGATTTATGGTTTTACTGTATCAGTGTAACATGCTTGATGTACATAGATCAATATGCCTGTATTAATCAACCCAATATGGGTTTGATCTATGCTTAAACATTTGCTCCCAATATATCAACTTGATCTCGGACATCTAACCATCTTTTTTCTCAGATTTTGAACACGAAAAATGTCTCCGCCCTAACATTTCATAAGTTTTACCAAGAAGAGATTATTCAGTATTTACTTCTGTTGCAGGAGAAATGTTGGGCTTGGAGAACTATATACCACCATTTTCAAATGCAAGTGGGCAGCAGATACTCCAGGGAGTGAACTACGCTTCAGGCGCTGCTGGAATTCACACTGAAACGGGAAAGCATGTGGTAAGCATTCTTTGAAACCAGATAAATATATCTTATAGCTACTTCGTCTCTATGCATTCGTGAGGAGGACTTTGGACAAAATTTTTGGAGTATATGGTTTGTGCTATATGTTGCAGGGAGGTAGAATAACTTTGGCAGCACAGTTAAAGAACCACCAACAGACAGTCCAAAATATTTCTAAGCTACTTGGAAAGAACGCTTCAATGGAGCATCTAAACTCATGCCTATATTCATCATACATCGGCAACAACGATTATATGATGAACTATTTCGGCTCTGGAACTTTTGTGAAGACGGAGCATGCTCCTGAGGCTTTCACCAAGGATCTGATAGATCAATATGGTAGGAACCTAAGGGTAAGAAAAATAAATAATTTCATTTACTCTTCTTACAGGATATTCAGCTTGGAATGTGTCAATATACAAGCTTCTTCTTGCTCAAAAAAGGCTGATCTAGTTATCGCCTTTGATGGTTTTTTACTCTAGGATCTGTATAGATTTGGAGCGAGGAAGATTCTTGTGTTCGGCCTTGGTCCGTTGGGATGCCTTCCACTGTTTCAGGTCACTGGTAGATGTAACGAGGATATCAACAATGTTGCAAACCTTTTCAATAGCCGCCTGAAGACGCTCCTTGATCAACTTAATCATGTTTTCCCCGACGTCCAGTTTGTCTTTGTTAACACTTACTCCATCATATCGCCAATTCCCTCTTCCCTCGGTAAGTATAGAGGCAAATCAGGCTCCAATAATAGCATCTCAATTTTCAATGGATTTGAATCTTAACGCTTCGAGATATTTCATTGCAAAATTCTCAAACTAATTACTAGCAAGTAACAACACTGTAGCAACTTTTGTCTTTTAATGTTACTTCTTTTAACATTGTCCTGAGATGCTGTTTTATGGCTTTCATGATGATATTTCAGGCGAGGGTCCTTGCTGTGGTGTTGGTCAGATATACTGCCTTCCGCTTTCTGTTCCTTGTAAGGATAGAGATGGACATGCCTTCTGGGACAATGCTCATTTCACTGAGGCCACAAATAAGATTTTGGCTACAAGAGCTTTCAAAGCACAAGGTCCCAACGATACGTACCCGATGGATATAAGCCAACTCGTGCATGGAACTGATCAAACAATATACAGCGGCGAGGTGGATCTCAAGGTTGGATATAGGGAACTAATAATACCATTCTTGATGTTGTTGGCCGCAGCTTCCCTTATGTAGATGCATATTTAAGTGGAGTGTAGTTTTCTGAGAGTTGGATTGAAGTGACGAGCGCTAGTTCTGTTTACTGTTTCCATCATTTGATTTATCAGATTCCAATAACATTGGCTTGATGATGTATTAAACAACAGGGGGAAAAGGGTTATGTAAGTTTGTGTAATATTTAAATTTGTTTGGCAATTCATGTATAAAAGCGTGATAATGCGTTTGTTTTTTTATCTTGACAATCTACACTATTCTGAGTTACTGTTGTGGTCATTTACGATTTATCGATCTTCACAATAAAATTTCTACAGAAGTAATTACTATTTGTATGAAATGTTTTCAATACTATTTTGAGCTACCGTTGAGTGTCTTATTGGGACTGTAAAAGCGTTGTTACTAGATCTTCGTTGGAGCACAGGTAGTTGTTTCCACTAATCGCATAGCAAGGCTTGCAACAACCATAGCCTGCGACTATTCATCAGGTTCAGCTTTCTAATAGAGTTGTTTCTTCTGATGTGTAAACTCCATGCTGCAGATTACTCTGGACCAATGTACTGCCTTCAAACTTTCCATGTTCTTCACAGTCTACATCAGTTACGAGGCTCTTTCAACAATGTGGGCATTGCATTAACTAAAAATAGATCCACTAAACATGAACATGGGAAAGGATATGTTCAAATAACTACCGTGCATCGACTCCGAATTCGTTCACCCGGTTGCTTGATTAGTAGAAAGAGTACCTGAAAATCAAGAGCTAAAAGTAGCCCTTTGAAGAAACCAGCAAGCATTCGGATTCGACGGGTTGCCAGTTGTGCAAAGAGCAAATATATAGATTTCCACGAAGTATGACGATGTCAATTAGGTTAAGTATATCAAATGCGCTCAGGCCTGGGAATCTAATAAGCAAAGGGTAGTTCCATGGATGCAAAGAAACCCGATATCTCAATAATAGCCAAGCACAAAAGACTGCACACTACACACTGCTTGTTTTCATTTCCACTGAGGTAGGAATAGGAGGTCTAATAAACTCAGAAATGCTTGTAGTATTTCTTAACGCCCTGCTGATGCAAACCAAATACATAAACTACAATAATTTCATTAACAATCGATGTCAGGATATGAGCAATATAGGTGTTGACTACAAATGATGGGGCGAGCCGGACTCATTAGGGCAAGGCATTCAGGTCGTTAAGCTGGTATTGGTAATGCTATCATCCGTTATTGTGTCGCAGAGCAACTTCAAGTGGAGCACCATTTAAGAGCTCCTTGTAGAATGAGATGATCCACTCTGGCCGTCAATACTAGAGTATGATCTTTGAAAGCACTTCAGCGGCCTCACCTGTAATTTGAGATAAACATTGAATGTGGTTTAGAATCATAAGCAAGTGCGAGTTCCTCAGACAGAAGCAAGCAAGAAAACAACTACATGAAATAAAGTTATGATATACTCAAGCTACTAATTAAGCCAAAGGTGAAAAACTCGAAGCTGCATGGGCATGAAAATCAATACATGAAGCAAGAGATATATTCGTGCATGCAATTGATTTCGGCAGTGGAAGAACTGCATAGATAGGCATTTCAAACCGTCTTCGGTCACTGCTGCTTATAGGATCAGTTAAACGTTGGCGAGCATTCCTGTTATCGAGCATGGCTAAGGGGAGAGTGGGGACTTCAGACGCAGACAGGAGTTCGCACAAGGAGACTACTGTTCTATGTGTAATAACAAGTTCGTGGAAAGAAGGATCACATATTCAATTTTTCTCTTCTTCCGATTCTCAAGAGGTTTTAAATAGGGTGCTTAATATCTGACAGCATATGAAAAACATGTGGAATGGGAAAAACCCTCCTGCGACTGCAAGTACCATCAAGTGGAATGGGAAAATCCTACGGCGAGCACCATCAGTAGTGAAATGTGGAGGGAACTAAGACACACTTATCAAAATGAAGCAAATGCACCGGATGCATATGAAACATCATCAGCATTTCTCCTTTCTTTTTTCATCAAACCCAATCTTTTCACTGACAAAGGATTTTGTGTACTAACTGCTTTATATCAAGGTGATTGTGCAATCAATTTACCACGAATTTATGAGTAGGGAGAGAAAACAGGGCATGTGGGCAGCCAATAACGCATCTGATAAGAAGGAAACGAGTGTCCACCTTATGTGAATAGATAAATGAGTTGAAGATCTAAATTTGCCCGAGTATGTAGAATGTATAATACAAAAACTACTGGTTACTCCTACCAATCCATGAAGGCCAGTAAGATCGTTTTCTTCCATGACTTTCGACGTTGATTGTTTAGTCAAACCAAAGGTTTAGACAGAGAAGGATAATTTTAGCAATAGAAAGTATCTGCTTCATAATAAAATGCCCCAGCGCATTAAATATGCAGAAAATGCCACCTAGTGCCTAATGTTTGGTTTTGGAGTTATGCTTTTTAAGCATATATTCTTTTTAAAATAAGGCGGGTCTGTGACATGCACTGTAAGACCACCTTCCTCTTGTCTCTTTGCTCAAAGAAAGACATGCAACGGCCACAATATCTAGCTTAAAAATGAATAACACGGTAAAAGCAAATGTTCTGGTAAAAACAAATATCGAAAGAGTAAAGACTTAGAAGACAAACCTTCCACCGCTTTTTACGCCCAATGTTGTCATAGATATGATCAAGCCTAACAATTATCTCTCTGAAGGTCGGTCTCTTTGCTGCATTGTCACTCCAGCACTCTTCTATCAACCTGGTTAGAGAATATGAGGTTAGTTTATTTTTTGTTTTTTTCTTACAACAGGACAGAGAGAGCATCAGCTTAAAACTTCAACCAGGGGGGAAAAAGGGCTTTCATCAGGACATATCTCTTATGGATACAGCTGAACCATTAACCGACCTCTTTAAAAGTAATAAGCGGAATTCAGAGGTAAAGCACCTGAAAAACTAAACAGCTTAAATGTAAAAAATATAGACTAAAATCTCTCTCAAATGATATAGAAACATCATTGGGATTTACTTTAATGCTCCAACAAAAAGTGATGTAGAATACTCCCTCCGTCATAGATAAATTGTGACACATTACTAAAAGTGAATGTCCTACATAAATTCAAACACTTCCATTAACGGCAACTATTTAATGTCAAAAAATGCAAAATACTCCTACTTTATATCACATCATCTTTTTCATCGTTATCTTTTCTCTCTCCACCCACTCAAATTTCCCTCTCCACACTCACAAGGCAAACGTGTCAAAATTCAAAACCCAGAAAGTCAAATTCATACATTAATAATCGTGCCAAGTCAATCTTTCACAATTGATTCAGGACGAAGGAGTACAACATAGCTCTTTTGGCAAGGCACTAATCTACATAAAAAAAAATCGTGACCATACACTCCACTAGCTACTCTTCCAAAGGCTATAGTAAACCCCACAATGCCCAAAACACAAATTCAACACTCAGCATTCCGCATAAAGTTAAACCATTTCATTTAATTCGAGATAAAGGGAGTAAATAATATTCTACGAAAAAGCTAGAAAAATTTATTAGATGTAGCAGGGCCTTACCCCAAAAGAATAGACAAAAACATCAATAGAAGTACCCTAATATCACGCACAAAAAACATTATGCTAGGTCAATATCAAGGAGTTAAAAAACCAATGAATTGCAAAGAAAAATCCTTGGACATACTCCTTGATTCCGTGTGCATAGAGTTTCCCTGGAGCTCTAAACGGTGGACGCTTTTTTGCTGCATATGCACTTTGAACTTCTACTTCTGTCTTTTTGGAGAATGGAGGGCACCCTTCGATCATCTATTTATGACAAAATAAACATAGATAGCCTGTCACAATGACACGAACAATGCACACTGTGAATCAGTTAATGACGCAAGCATGTGTAAGCTACGTGTTTATTAAGCTGGAAGTATCTCACAGCAGTGGCAATGAGAAATCTGCAGCCTCCTTACAAGAAGTGAGGAAGACCTATGTTGCAGGTCAATGAATAGAATTTATAAACCAGGGCCATGTTCATAAATCATATTTAATGAAGAGCAGTCAACTTGTCCAGTGAAGAAGACGCACTAATGCACATCGTTACTCTTCATAGTTGCCCTTCAAGTTGTCAAGCAATTTATTTTTTTTAACCAAAGAAAAAAGTACTTTGCCAAAAAAATGCAAAACATGATGAGTACACAAGAAAAGGTTCAAGTCCCATAAAAAGAGGTAGTTTATGAGAGGCATGTGTAATGTTAAGATCCATAATGAGCGTACAACCATCACTTTAGACTTTTGATAGAGTTGATTCTCAGTGCCCCCTACCCCACAATTTATTTGTCACTAGTTTTGTGGTTATTACGTGGACTTAATTGACACTTGGTATGTGATGGGCCCATGCATTTGTTGTCCACACGACATACCATCAGTTCGGATTTTTTATTAAAGTTGGTTCCTCGACATTTAACATTGACCAAAGCTTAAAATGGCTAAAAGATAGCCCAGCCTTATTCAAGGGTGCAGCTCATTAATGTTAATAAGATCTCAATGGATTGGATATCGTAGAAATACAAGGATTTCATGATGCTCACACCGACTTCAGAACCAGCAAAAGGAATACAATCCTCACAAAAAGAATCAACAGAAGGAACGATGTTGAACAAGCCAAAAAATACTTTTAGTGTTGGTGGGGTAGGGGGTACAATCTTTGAAGCAGCATGTAGACCAGCCACTTGCCATGGAATTCCAATCAATCTAGGCGTGTTACTGTACCCGACTAGGCAAGTTGAATTTACACTTATTTAGTCAGTTGGAAAGTGCACTGGCACATCACCAGCCTGGTCTTTATCCCCATTTCTACAGCTGAGAGAAACCATAGAGTTGCAGCTGCACCTTTTTCACTGAACGAGAAGGCACAACTACATGAATGTAGAACATCAGGCCAATTTTACACAAATTCTAAAATGAGGCATAATCCCATTTACGTCTGTTACGCGTGCTGTTTCACGAGATGTGTGTTTCCTTTATGAGGTAATATTCAAGTGCATCCATGTATATTCTGTGCTCTCAGCTTGTTCAAACTTCAAAGCACAATCCAGAAAAATGAAAGGGGGGAAAAAAGAAGTCATTAGAACATATTGAATAGCTATTCCTAAATTAAGCCAAGACACTGCCTAGAAAGAAAATTCTTACCTCTTGCAAAATTAAAGCAAACGAAAATACATCAACTTTTGTATCATATTCTTCATTTTTGAACAGCTCTGGAGCCATGTACCTGCCTGCTCATCATAAATAGCGTAGTTTGGTTATTGCAATAGGTTCACTGGCACAAATAGAAGAAAAGAACAAAAGACTACACCAAATTCATGTCGACTACACCTTGTTAGTGTAAGAATTGTAAAATCATGAGGTGGAGGGAGGGACTTATGTAAGAACAATCAGAGACTTATGTAACCACAAGCAGGTACTGGATGCGAAGTAGGTGCAAACAGGATATCAGCAAGC
Source organism: Drosera spatulata (assembly GCA_035668315.1). Lineage (NCBI taxonomy): Eukaryota > Viridiplantae > Streptophyta > Magnoliopsida > Caryophyllales > Droseraceae > Drosera > Drosera spatulata. Next base: position 10,908 of record JAOVYX010010848.1, on the reverse strand, counting down.
AGTCGCCAGTCATAAGATTTCTGGAGGCAAAACTTAGATGGAATGAGACCTTTCTATAACCAGAATCTGTGACTCAACTACTTTAAGTCCAATGCATAAAAGGGAAATTAGCAAAGGCCACTTGTACTTCTTAGTTCTTAATTCATGAAACAAACAATACAAATCCAATAAATATATTATGGGAATTACTAAGCGAAAGTACCATTCCAACTAGAGAAGACTTACAAGAAGTATCTTCAGGGGTCACAGGCCTGTCTCCTTCAACTCCTTTGACAGCTTTAAGAATCTTGCTAAGTCCAAAGTCTGCAACTTTGAGGTGCCCAGTATCATCTCGCAACACATTTCTGTCATCTTACCCACGGGAGAGCAGGAAAGTTAGGACCTTTTAGGACCAGGACGGCAGACAAAAACAATAGAAGACAGTAAACACATGAAGAAATCATGAGACAAGAAACCTATGCCAGTAGATCACATAGGGTTACTCACGAAGGTTCAAGATCACGGTGAATTATTGGCTCTGGCTTTATCTCATGCAAATAACTCATGCCCCTGCAGCATTAAGCACAATGACAGTAATTTTTAGCTTAGATCAAGAATATGGTAATACATTACATAGAAACTGATTAAAGCATAGCTTGCTAGATAACTGCATTCATTTAAGTAATGATTACAGTGATGAGGATAGATAAATAAGTGCAAAAATTACAAAATCTGTGACCCTATGTGCTATTACAGAATAAATAGTTTCTATGTTAACTGGAGAATATTCCTAGCTGAATCTCGTGAGTGAACACAAAGAGAGCTACAAATTTTTGTAATAAGTCAAAATTACTCCAAAGTTGTTTGAAATTGAAAGATGAGCCCGTGATTAGTTATGCTTAGCGAGGCTGATAAGGTATAAAATGTAGATTAAAGGGTCTATGACTTGCAACTTTCGAGTCCAATTGAACCTACAAGTTATTATGCCTCCTCATAAGAGGCGCACTCCAACCGTCCTAAAATTACCATACACGTACCGTTTCTATTGCATTACATATTCCCAAACGTCCATCATGATGGTTTTGATTAACCATGTCCATGCCACCTCACTATGACTACCTTGACTGCAAATAATGCCACGACACCTGAGGTACATGTAACATAAGTATTGTTTCAGATCTTATCATCCAAGTAAGTCCCCTCATTCACCAAAAGAGCATCATAAATTGACATCTTTTGCACCTTGAGATATTTCACGTCACTCGCTTAAATCCACATAAAGCACATTGACGCCTGACTAGAAACCTATAGCTTTGATAGCACATCAGGATTCTGACCTCTTGGAGAAATCGAAGAAACCGATCAGATACCATCGTCCGCTTCAGCTAAGATACCATAAGTGTTTATCTAGCTCATCACATCCTATTTAACTAATCCTGAAGAGCTATCATTACCTTTGCTCCACCACACCCTAAGGAAAGATCCAAGTGCACGCAACTCCAAGTTAGTATCAGCAGCACATAAGAAACATATATATTCATCATGGCGTTCAAGACTATCATCCCATACAACCATAAACTCAAAAATTTGAAGGGGACATAGGGATTCATGGAGCCTAACTCATTTCTGCATGAAACAGAGCAAATATGTAACGACGGGAAAAAAATACATCTGCCTTCCGAGTCCCAACTCTCCTAAGGAGGCAGTGTGCTTCAGCCGATCATCCACACAGTTGCTCAGCAAATTTGGTAAGACGTATGCTCCTCCAATCAATCTTAGATGGTAAGAAGTGTGTATTAAAAAACAACTATCATCAATTTCGTGATCCAAGCAATTGGAACTTGAGAACATAATTCATGAGAAAAGGGCTAGCAAAGCAAGCAAGAAGAGTAGAGGAACCGATGCATCAGCGGAATGGAAGCAGAACATTGATCTATTAGTCATAGTGCTTGAATGAAAGCATTTTGGAACAAGAAGCAACAACTTTTGCCAAAATGAACAACAATGGATTAGATATCACAGTAAAGATAAAAATTGAGTCGAAATGGAATAAAGCACTTTGCTTATAAAAAATGCCCACCAAAGTTGAATTAACTGGCAGCAATCAAGTAATGAATGAGAATTCAACATCTTCAGCTTAAAATTAGAACAGAAAGAGAATCCTAACAAACGGAGCTTTGCCTTAAAAAACGATCATATAGCATCACTAGAAAAAATAAAGTTAATTTCAGATTTTAACCTCGCAATGTCAAGTCCAAATCTGACAGCAGTTCTTGGTTTTAGTGCCCCCTTGCTTTTCAAGTATTCAGATAAATCTCCCTAGAGCATAAACATGGAAAAAAACAAATCAAAATATAATGTCACGTCAAGTAATACAATCTTCTCGAAAGACAGAAAATTCTTTTATGCATATGTTGATAATTCCCACAATGAATTTCTTACAAATTACAGCCCAAGCATCAAGGTGTAAAAAGCAAATTTCCTATTTATTCTAAAATGGGTAGAACAACAAGAGAGATGAATATATCTAGCAGGCATGGCTAGCAGAGAGAAATGGAAAGGAAAATGACAGGAGTTAGAATGAATAATGAAGTACTGCACTAGAAACTTCAGGTAGGACAGAGTATGAAGCAATGCATCGTTAAATATCATGTGGTCCTTCTGAAAGTTCCTAGTAAACTATTGTACTCGTTTTCATTCCTTAAACAGTAACTTTATCAGCAACATGCCAAATCAGGAGTGAGAAAATGCTTGTTTTTACCATATCATGAGCAAAAATGGATACCTATTCTAACACAATTTGAACATGTTTGTGGTTTAAGTATGGGTAAGATTATAGTACTCCCTCCGTCCCATGTTAATCGAAATGTTTTGACCCGATACGAAAATTTATGTGTGCATTGAATTTGTATAAATTTTGGTGAAGAAAGAATATTTTTTTGGTGATAGTGGAGTTTAATGTAACAGTTGAGATAAGAGTTAGTGAGTATACTGTAACAGATGAGATTGACTTGACATTCTTTTATGTTAAAAGTTTACCAAAAAAGAAAAGGTTTCAATTATTTTGGGACGGTCCAAAAAAAACGTTTCGATTAATATGGGACGGAGGGAGTATGAAGGATGAACATTTTGAAACAATCAGTGACATCATTAAGAGCCTTTTGGATGACGCACAGCTCCTACTAAAGACTACAAAATCAAGCTTAGCAAATCAAGCTTAGCAAATCAAGCTTAGCACAACATGGGATTCTTCAGCAGGAACATTCTACTATACAAACGAACGAATGGTGCAGTCACAACTTAATGTATGACAGAAACCTTGGGTAAATATTCTGTGACGATCATCATAGGGCTACTTTGAGTGACAGCCCCCAAAAATTGGACTACATTTGGATGTCGAATTCTCTGAAATAGGGCAAGCTCATCACGAAATGCTCTCCTGTAATATCACAATGTTGATGAAGACCACAAGCAACCAAAAGAATGAAATGCATAACCTTTTTCAAGAAGCTCACACTTTATCTTCATCAGTAAATACTTCCTCTCCAAGTTTCTTGACGGCTACTTCTATGCCTCGCCACCATGCTCTGAGAAAGGTACCCTAAGATGAAAATGCATGAAAAAGAAGTGTTAGAGACTCCCTTAAATTACATATCGTCAAAGATCCAGCAATATCGTAGAAATTTATATTTAGGACGAATCAAGAGCTCGTTTGACTGGGCTGATAGAAAGTGCTTATAGATACTTATGGCTAATAGTGATAAGTTGTAACTGATTGTAGTTTTATAATGAGTAGTTTTACGCTTAATAAAATAATAACTTCAAGTTAAATTATTTGATCAAAGACAGTTTTCATTTCTACATCAGTCTCAAATGATAAGCACAAAAATTGCTAAAAGTTACCGTTTAAAAATATGACAAACACTCCCCTAACAATACAAAAACTGCTTAAAGTTGATTTTAACAAACTTTAAGCCTAGCCAAACATGCCCCAAAACATCACTATGGAAAAGGTCCTTGATATAAATTATTAAACTGTAGTTATGGTTTAAAAAAAATATATAACAATTAGTAGCAGGAAAAGAAATTAGGGAGGACAGTTTCCCAAGAAACTATGTTCTAAGCTCCTGACTAAAGACCATTATAAGAATGTGCATGCTAAAAGCTATGAGGTGAACAAAAAAGAAAAAAAAGAAAATCACCAGGCCAAAAAAATTAAATTAAATTAAATTAATTGCATTATGGCACGGATGGCACCCAATGTAAAAGCAAAAGCAAAGAAGATGGATATCCAATGGGGTTATGTTTAGCACAAGGGTAAGGCTGCCACACCATCACTTTTGGTCCAATTTTCAAAAAATTAAGCAGTTGACAGAAGCTATAGGGGGAAGACAGAAAAGGGAACAAAAAGGAACAAGCCCGGGCTCCGCACTCCTGGGCACTTTTGCGAACAACCCACCTTACCTTCCTTTGAAAGTGGTTTACAATACCAGCTGAATGGCTGAATTAAACTGGTGTTATCAACTACTAATTCGACATATTTGGTCAAATCAACGGTTAAACTACCCAATTCAGTAGAGGAATCACTATGAATTGGGGGCACGATAACTGGTTCACCACAGGCACAACTTTCCTGGTCCTTTCATACTAAAGAAAGGTCCTCAGTAATCAATAAGCAAAATGCAACTATGGTGATGCAATTATGAAGTACCTTATTGATGTGAACACTGTTGGAAAAATCAATTTCCTGAGGATCAATCTCGTACTCTGGGACGTCACGGACGTTTCTCACAAACATTGGAGCCATCTTGTTGGTGAAATTCATGTCAAAATAGCACATTACAAACATAATTCTTAAGCAAGACATGCAGCAAAAGGCACCATAAGATTATCAAATATGCATTTCAAACACATTGCATACCGGAGGCTCAGCACCGTACTTCTCCAGAAGCTTGACAACGTCATGGTTCTTATAATATACAGCATCTGCAAGTGGCTGATTGAGAAATGATACATTGTTACCGAAGAATTAACATTTAAATTGTTGGAATTATACTAAACTAATAGCACGTCAACCGATGCAAATTACACATGCATCAAGTAATACAACTTCGTGGATAAGCCTCAAAACTCTCCCCTATTGAGAATTCATTAAAACTACTCGCTCTGCAATGCCACAAATACTTTAATAACTAAAAACTTGGCCAACATAATTTAGGATATTGTAGTAGCAGAAATACGAAAACATTAGAAAAGTAGGTAATTACCCAAGGCAAGTACATGCCATGCAGTGGCAGATTATACGACACACCCAGTAACAATGCCTCCCAGATTCAAGATTTTTGCCCATAATGTTAAACTAACTAGCTGATAACATACATCATAATTTACATTAATCGAAATTTAAAACTGCTGTTTTTTTCCTATCCAAAAATAGCAAGGATCAACATTGACCCTGAAAAAAAAAAAAAAAAAACTTTCTCCGTTATGAGCATTGTCAGCTGGGATGGGAACAAGTATTATGAAAAGATGCCTAGTACTAACCATGGGAGGCATCTGACACCAAACCAGTAAAGGGTTGCTCATACCAAGTTACCGGTAGACCCACAGAATTGGACACACAAGACCGCTCGGATAAGGAAAAACTTGTTGATTTAACTGGAGCTTAGAACAAATAGGAGGAAAATGAGAAGTATCTATAATGAGGTTACAACAAACTATTTGAACGGTTATCTTCATAACACAGCTTCTTGAAGCAGGCTTTCAGGACTTCAATGTTTTACCAATTTCGTTATTTAACTAAGGAATAGTGGTAGTAAGAGTTGAGAAGATAATTGGGTAGCCAATGTAGTAAAGTACAATGTGGGGAAAATAATATACATAACCAACCAAAGAAACTACCATTTGACCCTATTTTATAATCAAATAGTTATAATAGATGGCATAACACACTCTTATAATCAGACGAAAAGGGATCACATAGACGACCCCTTGAGTAAAAGGAATCACATTGACGGCCCCAAGGATCTTGAACCCATCACAAATGCTTTATTCTCAAATTTGGGAATGTCATGCATCTAGCACCCATGAAACTTGTCAATTTAGTTGTCATTTCTTTTCTTTTTCTTTTTCGTTTTTCTTTTTCTTTTTCTTTTTCTTTTTCTTTTTCTTTGGCAATGAAAGTGGCAACTATGAGTGTAGATCACAATCTATTTATGCCTCAAGATAGTCATTTAGGTTGCCAAAATTATGAAATAGCAACCCAAATGAGACTTCAAGGGTGGAGTTGCTCTTAGAAACTGAAACTAGCATTCTTCTATTGATTGACAATGGACAACAATAAGAAACTCATTTTACTACCAATAAAGAATATCATAATTCATTCGGATCAAGAAACAAATCCAGAAATCAAAAGAACCAAATAAGCATACCGTGCTTCCCCACCGATCTTTCGAATCAATCCTGGCCCCCATCTTCACCAACATCTCCACCACATCCCCGTACCCCTGACACGCCGCCACGTGCAACGGCGTCCGATTATCAATATCTCTAAAATTCACATCCGCTCCCAACCCCACCAACTCCCTTATCCCATCAATATCGCCCTCGTTCGCCGCGTACATCAGTTTCAAACTCGGCGGCGCATCATCCACCTCCTCAACATCACCACCTACGACATCGCCTTCGACCGCTGCACTGCCGCCGTCGGAGGATCCGTCAGTGAGGTTGAGATCGATGATTCCAGCGACGGTCTCCGAGTCTCCGTAGTCGTCGAGCCTCGCTCTTGAGGATTGCCGGCCGAAGGGGAAACGGATGAAGGAAGGCGACCGCTCCATGGGAGAGAGATGGATGAGGTAAAATGGAGGAAGAGGGGGAGGTTGGATCGAGAGAGTGGTTGGCCGTTTTGGTTTCGGGGTATGGGAAGAACGGAGGGGAAAGTTGGTGTTGGAGTTGACTATACACGATGGAGACGGGCAAGCAGTCGAAGAAACAGATGAAGAAACAGATGGATCCGACTTCGAACACAGGTATACCTTGATTAAAAAAAAGAATTTTCATCTCAAAAGAATTGAATTCTTCTTTGAACAATTGAATAACCAGTATATTCGGATGATCATTTAAACCGACATAAATCGATGGGTTCATCATCAGTGGTCGGTTGAACACTTTCAGTAATCAAACATCTGACCTCTTCGTTCGAGGTGAAGCCGCTGACTAGTGGGGCTGAGATTGCCACGGGACATAACCTAGTGGGATGTCACCCCATGATTGTAATCATAGGGGTGTAACACGGGTCGAAAGAGCCAAGCTGGCCTTGACTCATTTTACTTACTTTGTTCGACTCGACTCGAACTCATTTATAAATAAGTAGAGCTTGGCTCGGTTAGAAATCGTTAAGGGCTCAACTCGTTCAGCTCGTTTTAAAACTCATTCATTTATGATTCGTTAAAGTTCGTTTATGGCTCGACTCATTAAGGAATCTGTTCATTTCAATTTAGATAAAAAAATACTCTCTCCGTGTATTCCCTTCGTCTCATTTATTTTACAACGTTTTGACTTTGTACGCATGTCGATGTAAAGTTTGACACGCGTGCAACGACGATCAAATATAATTTTATTTTTTTGTAAATTTATCGTGAAACATCAATGATTGTGTGTACTTCAACGTAATACATGTTGCGGGACGATCAAATATAATTTGATATGAAATTAAGATTTGTATTCATATATATATAATTGTACAAAATACATACATGTTGTAAAATATGTGGGATGAAGGGAATATGATAGTATTTTTAAAAAAAATAAATTACATATATTTTATGTATAAATATAAATTTAAATTATTAAATATATTTCGAGCCATTATCAAGCTCTTATCTAGCTGATCCCAAACTCGAGCTGTTATGGAGGCTAACGAGCGGAGCTTTGAGCTAAACGAGCTTTCTTTTTGCCCTAATTGTAGAGGGAGTATCGACCACGTGGAAATCATGGGATGGTTTATAAACTAGATAGATTTTCTCTCCTATTGATCTAATCTATTAGGATTGGACTCTCCTCTAGACTTTAGGCCTAACGGTCATCCCCATGATATCTCAATGCATAAGTCAGATTCGATAATACTCATAACTGTCAAGCAACTCTCAAAATACAGGCATCATCATGGACAATCCAAGGCTAAGCCAGTCTTCCAAGGAATGACCATTGAGACCCTCTAAAAATACAGGCATCATCATGGACAACTCTCAAAATGTTAGTGAGATCGGTTTTTGGATTGTTGTGATTTTTAAAGTAGGAAACTACTTATCCAAGATTAGAGATTACATTTATCCCCAAATGTTTAAAGTTCCTTTGGGTAAATCATAGAGCCCATTCTTAGCAACATCTTAAACACTAAATGGAAAAACTCTAAGCTTAATTACCTCATCATTCACTCCGTTCGATTTCATATTCACGCATACTACCCTAAATTCATTCAAGTGTCTGTGTGGATCTTCATCCGGAAGGCCATGAAAAAATGGTAGTTTCTGAAGAAATCCAGAATTGAGTTTGAAATTTTCTTGCACATCAGGGAATACAATACACAGAGGAGGTTCATTGTTATCATCATATTTTGCCATTTGTCTTAACATGCGATTATCAACTGATGGATTTGGTGGATTTTACACATTTTGTGCATTTTGCACATTTTGAGCATTCACTGGTTTGGCCATATTAAAAATTGGAAAGATTTCACCAATAGGTCGATTAGGAGTCTTTTTAGATGATGCTTCACCTCGTATAATTGGTGAACTTCGTTCTTTGAGCTCACGAATAATATTTTGAACCTTTTCTTCTGTTTTTTTCGTCCACTCCTCAATTGCATGCAAGACATTTATTCCTCCTGAATATCAATAAAACAAAAAGAAAAAAAATCAATAGAAGATAAATTAATTCACACCGTTTTTTGACAACGGCGTCAAAATTTGATAGAACCCGTCACAAGGTGCTACAAATTGATATCCGTACTACTTCACACAACACAATTGTAACAAAAATATAATAGCGATGAGCACGAGTCGATCCCACAAAGAACGACCTTTTCAAATTTTATGAATTAAACTATTGATCTATCAATTTTCCGTAAAATTAGGGGTGATTTTGGAGAAAAGAACAAAAATAGAAAAGACAAATTAAGTAAAAAAAATTTTGATTTTTTTGTTTAAAAGAGTGCTTATCAAAATTGATAAAATGTATAGCAATCTTAATTTTCACTCTTCGTGGATTTAATCATTGACTAACATTTTCATTTCATGTACTTTATGATAGGTGTTTTAATTAAGTACGATAAAAAGAGAGTTGTCGAAGTGAATTATTGTTTCCCATAAAGCATGTCATAACCAAATTATCACAATTACTTTATGTCAAAACGTGAATACAACATAGGCTAAACATGTCGCATTATGAATATTTTTCTAACACCTCATGGCATTAACCTAACTCACATTAGTGTCATATCATGCTCACATTCATATGATTATAAATTAACCAAAAAAGAATGACATTAACCTATAAAATTGCTACTAATATCAACCAAAAGAGAATGGTTGACTGCATAAATACTTCTTCTATGTAGTAAGGTGATCAATTATAATACATAGAATAGGCAATTGAGGAACAATCAACACATGAACATGAAATTATTGACTATAAGAATCAAATCTCATAGAATCCATGAATGAGTTCCAATTACGATATCATACTAAAATCTTACGCTATCATACCTATGAATAGAAATGACAAAGTCAACAAGCAATCGAAAGAAGTCATAACTACATAACTAGGGAAAGAGTATAAACCAACAACCAATGACACTTGGCCTATAAACAGCCGAATACAATTCCCGTAGTGATCGATGAGCAACAGACTGTAGAACGGAGTCATCTGTGATAAACCTCTCATCAAAGGCATCAAGAGAAGACCAAATGTAGCAACACCGACCTCGTCTCTGATGAAAAACTCTAATGAAAGTCGTCACTTCTTCGAATTTAGCCGTGAGTACATATAAAAAATGCAAAACAGCCGAAATCCCTTAAAATAGAAAGATAAGATTGTGCAGTCCGTGCTCAGAAAATTGCATAACTTTATGGTGCACGTCCTGTGCTTCATGTGCACGGCCCGCTGTCACGGGGTTAGAATTTCATAACCCGTGCGGCACTCAAGTTACTCACTCCTTCACTCGAGTTCAACCTAACTCGTCACCCAAAGGTGATATTTGAGAACACAAGAGAGTTTGGACTTGGAAACAAGCTTGTATTGAGAGCACTTGATGGTTTACAAAGCTTTGAGTTTACAAGAATGGGATGTCTTGTGATTCCTTGGGATGAGATAGGATGAATGAGATGCCTTGGCCAAAGGCCTCACCCCTATATATGCTACTCCATGGAGAGTTCTAGATTTGATATCTAGACTCTTCCATACTCTTCTTCTCCTAAGAATGTATAAGAACTTTCTAGAAAACTCTTCCTAACTCTAGGGAATTCTAGAGAATTCCGGAGAACCCTAGAGTTCTCAAGAAAACTCTAGAAAAGTATGGAATTATCTAGAGAAATGTGGAGAACTCTAGACAATTCCTCAACGCGAACCTCATAAATTAGCCCGTCCGTGACATACTCCTCCACCTATGTTGCGAACGTCCTCGTCGCGACGCTCTCGTATGGCTCGATCCCTTCCTTGGGTCGTCGCGATGAGCCTTCGGGCACCCATCTTGCCGTCATGGAGGGAGTTCCTTCACGTGCTCCTTCGACAAGACTTGTGAGATCTTCTTTGGCACTTCCTTTGCCGTGTGAGAGATCTCACCTTTCCCCAAGTGAGTAGGTTCCTCACTTTTGATTCCCGTAAAGCGTTGCATGGTTGCGACCATCTTCGCTTGAGCCTTCTTCGCGCGTC
>JAOVYX010010837.1:0-64557 GCA_035668315.1 Drosera spatulata | reverse complement strand
GTTGGGACCCTATATATATATGTACTAATAATTAGTTAGATACTAATAAATGGATTAAAAATAATGAAAGTTCTTGTAGCTTAGGTGACGGCTCTACTTTCTATCCATGCGATCCTAGGTTCAAATCTCTCAAGGCCTAATAGCCATTATGCCCAACAAAGCTTGAAAAGTGTTTCAATATTTACGACTAAAAACAATTTTTATTTTTATTTTTTGGTGAAAGGAATTGGGAAAAGAATTGCACACTAGGACATCCGTCAGCCGCCACTCCAATTCTCTATCCTAAAAGATTGTTATCGAAGAATCAAATCCATCCTTAATTAATTATCGTCAAGTTGGTTTTTCATAAAGACAAAAATTACTTCATTAAAAAAATCTCAATTAAAATCAGCCTTACAATTAGGGTTTTGATGTGCTTTCATTCTCATAGATCGTTATGTGTTTCGATGGATTTTAGGTTATGTCGAAGCATACAATTGATTCGTTTTTAAAGAAGAAATCGAAGAATACAAATGTTGAATCAAGTGAACAAAATGTTATAATCCAGACTGTCACTGAACAAGTTGATGAGCCTACTCAAGTTGGTGAGGAGCCTAACCTTTCATTGGAGCAACCGCCATTTAAATCACAACGAATTCAGAATGAGTTGGTGGATATTGCTTCATTATCAAAAATCCGGGTTTACGCCCTCAAATTATTGACTTTCCTGTCAATGGGCAAGATGAGATCAGACGAGCATATATCAAGTATGGACCTTTCCAGATTGATCAAGCTGAATATCCTGCTTCTGGAGATGGGAAACATCGACAACATTTTCAGTCACACTGGTACAAAAGTTTTCCGTGGTTTGAGTATTCGTCGGCAAAAGATGCTGCATTTTGTTTCCCTTGGTATCTATTTACGAAGAAGCCTAGTGGGAAATCTGGGTCGGATGCATTCATTGTGAAAGGGTTCAGAAATTAGAAAAAGATGAATGGAAAAGATTATGCTTTTCTGGCTCACATGAGGAAAGATGCAAATTTCGCTCATAATTATGCCGTTAAATGCTATGAGAATCTGCGGAATCAATCATGTCATATTGAAAAGGTGATAGAGAAACAAAGCTCGCAACAGATGTTGGATAATCGTCTCCGGTTGAAAGCATCGGTGGATGCTATTCGTCATCTTACAGTTCACGTGGTTATAGAGGGCATGACGAGCGACCAGATTCAAGGAGGCCTGGTATGTTTCTTGTAACTCTTGGGCTCATAAGAGAGTATAATGATGATATCGCTAAAGTGATGACAAATGCCCCTCAAAATGTCAAATATACATCTCCTAAAATTTAGAAGGAAATTTTACATGTATTTGCTCGAAACGTGCAAAAGGCGATTCACGGAGAAATTGATGATTCGAAATTTTGTATTCTTGTTGATGAATCGCTTGATGTTTCTAATAAGGAACAGATGGCTGTTGTTGTTCGATCTGTTGATGTACATGGCTGTGTGCAAGAACGTTTTCTAGATATGGTGCATGTCAAAGATATCGCTGCTTTAGTTCTCATAGAAGAGATTTGTCATGTCTTATCACATCATAATCTTGATATTCATAATATCCGAGGTCAAGGATATGATGGACCGAATAATATGCGTGGAGAGTGGAATGGGTTACAGGCCTTAATTCTCAAAGAGTGTCCTTATGCATATTATGTGCATTGCTTTGCACATAGGTTGTAATTATGTCTTGTTAGTGCAGCGAGAGAAGTGGCAGAAGTTCATGAATTCTTTAATGATGAGCTTTATTGTTAATATTGTGAAGGCTTCTCCTAAACGGAATGACGAATTGATTGATGCACAACTTGCTAAACTTGAGCATTTGATTGAACTGAATGAGGTGGAAATTGATAGAGGGGCTAATCAGATCGGCACTTTGCAAAGACCGGGTGATACTAGATGGAGCTCACATTTTAAATCTCTTTGCAGCTTGATGAAGATGTATTCTGCTACTATGATCGTGTCAGAAAAAGTTTCTAATGGGAAATATTATCACAGGGAAAGGGGAAATGCTCATTCTGCTCTTAAAAAGGTCATCATTCGAGTGTGTTCTTATTCTACATGTTATGAAGGAGATTATGGCAATTACTGATCTTCTTTGTCAAACCTTGCAGCAAAAAAATCAAGACATACTTAATGCTGTGAGTTTAGTCTTCACTTCAAAAGCTAAGAGACGATGGGTGGGGAGTTCTTTTAGAAGAAGTGCGTTTCTTCTGTGTAAAGCATGATATTGTAGTTCCTGGCATGGGCGCTCTTTATTCTGATCTTATTCTTTCTCGTCAATTAAAGCACAAGGTTTCTATTGAACATCATTACCGTGCTAATATTTTTATAACGGCTATAGGTCATCAATTGCAAGAGTTGAATACCAGATTTAGTAAGCAGACCACAGATCTTCTTATTTTGAGTGCTACTTTGGATCTGACAAATGGCTACAGATGTCTCAAAGTTGAGGATGTGTGTAAATTAGCCTAGAAGTATTATCCTATTGATTTTTCTGATCAAGAAAGGTTTGGTTCAAAATTTTAGTTGCAGCATTATCAGCTTGATGTGTCTAACCATCCAGATCTATAGAACCGTTCGAATATATCTGATATATGTTGCGGAATGGTCACAAATAGAAAGCATAATACTTACCCTTTGATTTGGAGGTACTATTAAATCGTCCAATTTTTTTTCATATTGATGTTTAACTTTTTTATTAAAGTTTGTAAATTCTTCTAATCGCTATTGTAGGTTAATTCGACTTGTTTTGACCCTTCCGATATCAACGGCAACAACTGAGCGTGTTTTTTCAGCAATGAAAATCGTCAAGACTCAACTTCGCAATAAAATGGATGATGAGTTTTTGAGAAATTATTTGTTTGTCTACATTGAAGATGAAGTAGGCGAAAATTTTAGCACCGATGTTGTTATTGATGATTTCTAAACAACGGGCACAATTGAAGTGATAATTATTCGAGGTATTTATCGTATTGATTTTTTTATGCATTATTCTGAAAAATATTTTAATCCTCTCGGCCCCCGCGATAATTATTTTCCGGTTCCGCCCCTACATCGCATCGCTTCTTTTCGACAAACTCTCCATCGCGGCCTCAGCAACCAACACCACCACTGCATCCTCTTCCTCTTCCTCTCGAAAATCAACCCCATCGTCACAGTCCTATCCTGAGGTGGCATCGCGACCCAACTAGAATCATCGAATTTGAATGGATGGTGATGATTGAAGGAGGAATGAGGATGGTGATGAGTGATGGATGTGAATTGATTTGGGAGAGAGGGAAAAGGTTTGAGGGAGGTGTAGAGAGAATTCATCGACGTGGGTCGTCCGAGATGAGTGAGAAGCAAAGAGGGGGCAAAAGAAAAAAAAAAAAGAAAAAAAAAAGGACAAATTTGGAAATGTTTGCTTTTTTTTTTTTTTTTTTTTTGTAAAAATGGTATCTTGTGGGAAGAAAATTATCTTTGTGGTACTTCCTTAAAAATAAGTCTCCAGAGTGATACCCCAATGAGGTTTTCTTTTATATTTTTTTTTAAGAAACTAATGTAAAACACAACAAATTAACATGCTTTATCTCGCACTATAAGATCACGTTTGGTAGAAAGGATCAAGTGAAATGGAATATTTAATCCTTTTAATCGCATATTTGATAGGAAAAATAACATTAAAATTAATAATCTCACATTCATATGGGGATAAAAAAACTAATCCCCTCACTATTAATCTCACATCTCCCATGATATTATTAATCCTACATATCGGGATATGTCTTTCAACATCATTATTTAACTGTCACGTGACACTTGACGGCTTGATCGTTGTATGACCTCGACCCCGTACACCGCCTGACCCCCGACGCCCGCACATATCGGGATAAGTCTTTCACCATCATTGTTAATCCGATTATCATCCGATGGCTCAACCTTCGTCTGTCGTTTGTGTTGAGGATATGTGTGAGTTCATCCATATCAACAATTTCTCATTGAGCCTGAATTCATGGCCTTTCTCCACTCACGACTTGGACTAGGTTTCTTGTGTATCTGATCAACCCAATTTGTGAAGAATGCGACACAACCGGTTAGGGATCCTTAACCTGCGTATCATTTGGCTCATCTGTTGAGCCCAACGAACCATGGATTCTGATACCACTTTTTACAATCAGGGGAGAACCCACACATATATTCTACTCTTTTTCTTTTCACGGTCGATGTGAATAAACGTACTCATACATATCCTTAACAGCCTGATTGTCACCTGTCGCCCAACAGCCCATCGAAACCACCTCTTGTCAATCGTCTCTAGTTGCTCGATGGTCCAACATCGCCCTCCGCCCAACAGCCCACTGCTATCCTCGATCGTCACCCGCCGACCATCTCCCCGTCGCCCATCCTTTTGTGACCGTCTAAAATCGACTTTCATTCCGTCTGCCTGCCATTCTATCATCGAATGCCACTTGCCGGCTCACCTTTAACCCTCGCTCATTCTAATTGTCACATAAAAAGACTAATTTTAAAATTTAGTATCATAATCATGTTTTTATCAAACATGCTTTGCGGAAAATGGGATGACATATGCAATCTCACTATTAATAATAAAAAGATTATTAGTTTTTTTGTTATTTATCCGGTCTTATCCTAAACGAGGCATAATTATAAGATTTAATTATAAAACAGCCATTAATTAGCTGCTATTTATGTGTTGTTATTCTGGTTAGAAAATAGAAACCATAACCCAAATTGCATAATAGGGTTTTCAGATTGTTAAACAGTGCACGGGAAAATGACAGTGGAATGCTGCTGTTGAATGTCTCCCGTCTCCAGCCAAGCCAAAGCCTCTTTTTCCTTTCTTTATCCATCAATGGATGGACCAAACTATGATGAATCAATTGCAGTAGTCTTTTTTCTTCTACTTTTTTTTTTCTTCACCATTTCCACACTACCCCTCACATTCTCTCCTCTTCACCTTTGTACCTTTGACAGAGACAAATGGGGATCACAGTGGGTCACTGCCCTCTTCAACTTTTCCTTTTTCTTCCTTCTTGGTTTTCAGTATTCATTTCTTTGCTTTATCAAAAGCAAAGTTCCTTCCTTTTTCTCTTTCCTCTCCTCTTCACCTCTCAAGTTTTGGGGGGAAATCTCTTGCGGGTGTGTTCACACATTGTGTGATTCAAGTGCAAGTTTGGATTTTTTGGGCTTGTTGATTGGTATGTTCATCTGGGTCTTCCCTAAATTTGGTTTTGAGATTTTGGGTGCTTTTGATTTGTTGGGGTTTTGGTGCTTCTAGGTTGGTATCTAGTTGCCAGTTTGTGTTTTGCTATGATGTGATTGAGTTATGTGTGGTTTGTAATGTTTTGATCTGTGTGGATTGATTTACTAGCAGCTGCCAATTTGATGTGATCGATTTCTTTCTTTCTTCTTTGATCTGTTTTAGTTTTGCTTCTTCCCTCACATTCCAATTGTTTTGTCGGGTTTGTTCTTTGCTTCTTCTTCTTTTTTTTGACTTCGTTCTTTGCTCTTATTGATTCTTTGGAGTTTGTGTGCATGCTTGTTGGAATTGTTTGTAACTCTTGTTTGTTATATCAACTCTACCAAAACCCAAGCTTGTTGTAGAAAGACTCATGAATATTACTCGTACATAACCGCGACTCGCAGTACGCAGATGGACACCCCTACCAACTTTGCTTGCTTTGAAACTATGTCCAGGAACTCGCATTTCCAAAAAATAAAATAAAAAAAATAATCAGGCTTGTAGTAAAAGAGCCATGATTAATACTATTTTATCTTAAACGCTTGTCAATTCAAGACTGTGCCCCATTGTTGACTTGATTTGATTAGTTCCTTATTTTACATCATGTGATTGAGATGGGATTTTGAAGGCTGCAAAGTTTTCCCTTTCTTTGTGGTTGAAGCTTCCTATATTTGACTCAAATCCAAGAGTTTGCTAGATTCAGGTCATACTCCTAACTGTTTGTCTGATATATATACAAAAATTTGGTGGTTGATTTATCAAGCGTCTGGTTTGAGTTAGGCTGCTGTATGGAGAGATGGAGTTTGCTTAGAAAGTTGGGATTAGCCCAACCATACTGGACCGATGACTATGTGCTCAGAATTCTTTGTCGTTTCTTTGACATGATCAGTAACCTGTAGCCGCTATGCTGCCATGGAGAGTACCTGCTTAGTTAGCCCTTTCCGATGTGCCGAGTAATTGCATTTGTGGTTCTTCTTTCTTGATTTTGGTGGCCAGCAAGTGATTTGCCATGACGAAGGTTAGGCCTGAACTTGAAGATGAGATGCATATGGAGGCAGTATTGTCCGTCTCTGCAGATGTCAGCTTTCCCTCGAACCATTTTCCGAAGTATAAGATAGGACCGGATAATCAGATAGTCGAGGAGCCAAAGATTGATCCTGATGCTCCATCATTGAAGGATGTGGTTGTGCAAGAGACTGCTCAACTTACAGAGCAGCACAAGCGGCTCTCTGTTCGTGATCTTGCTAGCAAGTTTGACAAGAACGTTGCTACTGCTGCCAAGTTAACTTCTGAGGTGAAAAAGGATTTCTGTTCTTATAGTTTTTGGTATCTGTTGATTGCTTGTTTGTTAGCACTGTGTGTGCTCGGTTGGGTTTTAGTTCCGATTATTTCTCCAAGTGAGAAAAAAATCATTTTTCATGTCTGGGAACTTGTAGAAGCGTAGTTGTAGTTGCGACCTTGTCAATGAATCACTAGTAAGGATTAAAGGGTTCATATCATTCTTCATGTATTCTGATTCCTGTTTCTCTACTTTCGTCTTTGACTCTCAGGCAAAACTTCGGGAGACGGCTTCTCTGGAGGGTCATGTTCTTCTTAAAAAGGTTAGAGATGCTCTGGAATCCTTGAGAGGCCGCATGGCTGGTCGAAACAAGGAGGATGTAGAGAAAGCTATCTCTATGGTTAGTCTCCAAAACATCAATTCTTTTTTTCTTGTTCTCGTGTCAACCTCTGGCTCTGTATCCATGAAACATTGCAACGTCCAGATGTATGGCTAAGAATGAGAGTCGCAAAATCAAAAGCGTATCATGGACTAAAAGTTAAAGTCACCTAATAGCTTTTCTATATGCCCCTATTGAGGAAAACTCGTTCTTGCTTTAATGAGTGAGGATAAGGATAAGTTCGCCAGCATCTTAGCTATAGTGCTTTCTTTCTCCAGGTGGAAGCTTTGGCAATCAAGCTGACACAAGAGGAAGGAGATTTGATCCAAGAGAAATTTGAAGTTAAAAAGTTGGCTGGCTTCCTCAAGCAGGTAGTATGCTGATTAAGGATTTCTATTGGCCATGTCATAACGATTATCTTCCTGAAGTTTATCAAAGTAATTTTTGATAGCTTATCCTTTTGAAACTTCTCTAGCTTTGCCTATTGCATGCTTCGGTCCCCAGAAACTAGTGAACTTCATATTGTCATGTACTGTTCATTCATCGATTCCTAGATCCAATCCCTCCTAGTAAGGCCTAGTTGATGATGGCAATTGGTGATATACAGGAGACTCGTGAAGATTTCACTACATTAGCTGGACCCTTCAGTTAATGCATTACGATTGAATTGGATGCATCGGATTTGTTTCCATTTATGGTTTTCTTAATTCATTATGGGCATTTTTGGGTTCACATGCAGGCTTCTGAAGATGCTAAGAGGTTGATAAATCAGGAAAGATCTTTTGCTTGTGCTGAAATCGAGAGTGCCAGGGCCGTAGTCCAGAGATTTGGAGAGGCTCTGGAGGAAGAAGAAAAACTGTCTCAGAATTCTGGAAAGGTTTGTCAAACATATATGAATTGTCTAAAAAGGGCCTAGATTTAGCTTGAGTTATGTATAAGTTCTTTCATTTATATTCTTCAATTGGTTTTCAGATGATGCTCTCAGTATTTCTTGCTCTGACTGTTTACATTTGGTATCTAATCTTTCTTGTTCTAGGTTTGGCCGAGCGGGCAATTATCATTTTGATTTCTGACGCATGACTGGTGAATTGGACAGGATGTTGAGAAACTCATTGAGGAAGTTCAAGAGGCTAGACGAATGAGGCTGATGCATCAGCCTAGCAAGGTGAGTACGAGAAATATCTTGTTTGCTGGAATTGGTTTACCGTTTTCAAAGAGCTTGTGCTCCATACTTTGGGATTTCCCTGTCATGCTTCACTTATTTGAGTCTTCCGACACCCGAAAAGGCGAAAAGGGAAAATAAGAGATTATCTAAAACTCATTGGGATCCTATTGGCAGAATCTTACTATTTGGTATGAGATCTGTTCTAGACTGTCTATCGTGATTGGAATCAGCGTGTACTGGTTTCCTATTTGTTGCTGCATTTCTCTTACAGCAAAGGAAGTTTTTATTTACTTGGTACTTGTGCTTTATAAGTGCAAGTTAGCGTGTAAAATTTCATATAATTGCAGATAAAATGCTTGACTTTGTTGGGTTTGGTATATTTTCCTGCTATTTTGTGAGCCACATGCTTGATTGATTATTTGAGATCTACTTATAATCTAGAGACTGAGGACTATATTTATATAATGAATTTTTTGCAATCTTCCTGCTGCAGGTGATGGACATGGAATATGAGCTTCAAGCGCTTAGAATTCGCATCCGGGAGAAGTCTATATTCTCAATAAAGCTTCAAAAAGAGGTAACACTATTATCTTCGCTATTCTCTTGGATGCAAATTGAGAGCGTGGTGGTAATTTGATAGCAGAAATGTAGGAGGTTTCCGTCTCTGGAACATGTACATGACATGTAGTATTCTGAATTTCTGATAGCAGAAAAATAGGAAGTTTCAGTCTCTGGAACATGTGCAGGACACGTAGACCAAATTTTTTTATTTTTTTATTTTTCCAAATGCCAAGTAGTCAGTAGTCACTGAACGAAGAAGCTCAAGCTTAGTGATGCTCTGAAAATATTTTGTATCTTAAGTTCTCAACTCGCCCTTCATGTAAATACCCATTGGGCCAATGGGCTTGTAATGTGTGCAATGCACTAAGACCTATTGCCATTTTCCTAATGAATGAAGACAACTAGATTTAAACCTGTGACCTCGTGCCAACACCAACTTTGCTAGTGTGCTGAAAATTGTCTACCATAGGCTGTTCATTCTTGAAAGACTTGTGTTATAAGGTTATTGTTGCCAAATGACGCTTAGCCTTTTATGTTTTGGGACTGACTACTCTGTATTCATGTTCCTCTATTTTAGTTGGCCATTAACAAGAGAGCTGAGGAGAACAGATATTGTATGTATAAGCTAGATGGTGCTCAACGCTTGGGTTCGTGTCTAAAGATACAACCTCGTTCAGATGAAGCTCCGGATGTTTCTGAATGTTCAATCCAGTGGTATCGTGTATCAAGCGAGGGCAGCCAAACAGATGTCATATTTGGTATTTTTCCAACTGAGCATAAACTAAGCTTCTGCCATTGTACTCATTCAACTAATACATGATTTCTGCCTCCGCCAATGCTACTGCCATAACCATCATATAACCATGACCAAACCTTTAAGTCTCATAAAAATGTAAAACTATCAAGTGGTTTATCCACCTTGAAGAAAGGAGGAGGAAAAACTCATCATAGTTGTTATCACCACCAGTATAGCGCCACTTGAACAGCACCACACCATGAGATATTTTATGCTATGCATTTTATTCATCGACAGGCGCTTACCAACCAGTATATGCTCCCGAGCCCCTAGATGTCGGAAAATGCTTGCGAGCTGACATTACATCTCGTGGTCAAACTACCTCTTTGACAACAGCTTATCCTATAGATCCTGGTATGTTGTACGGACTCTTATTCTGCCTTCGACTTCTTAGCTTAATCGAAAAGTTGTTTCTTTGTTCATCTTTTCTGTGGGTGTGTAGTATCATAGTCTTCTGGGCTAGTAAGCTGTAGAGTGGAAAGACTGACATAATGTATTTTTGTTTACAGCTGCAGGCTTAATGAGCTATGTCGAGTCCCTCTTTCGGAAATCCAATGCCGATTTCAATGTATGATTCCTGATGATTATCATGGTTATGTAATGTATCAGAAAATTTGATTGAGTTGTGTTATTCCCAAAGCAAAAGATATATTAACACTGTCAAGACAACCAGGGTGTCTGGGGCAAATATGCCCCTGATCTGCAAGTTTAGACTTGTTTCTCGCCTTTCCACTAAACATGTGATGGAGAGCACCCATGCTTTCAGGAAAGAATTGTCTATACCAAGATGTATATTGTGGTGAAGTTTTTTCTTTGGGCATGTCCTACAGGTCTTGGTCTCCCAGATGAACGGACAAGATTACTCATCTCACTCAGTTCATGTGCTTCACGTGGGCAAGACGAGGATGAAGCTGTGCAGAGGATGGATGACGAAGTGTAGAGAATCATATTCTTCATCAATGCAGGTATAGACGGATTCCTTGCAAGTTCATGGCCTCATAATCCCCCACAGCAAGATAAATATTGTAATGGTCTCGTGCAGCATTGTACGATTATTGGGGTCTGACTATGAGCTAGTTTAATCTTTTGATAACTCAGACTGTTGTTGCGGTTTCCCCTTATAGGAATTCTTTCTCTTTGTATAAGCTATTTTTCGCTTCATTTAAACCCAACTTTGTTAGTCAATAAATTATAGTGCTGGATCTGCTCCTTTTTTTCAGTTGTGTGGTGTTAGAGGAAGCTGCAACGATGCCGCCAAGTCTTTGTTCTGGCAAGTGAAGAAAGGCGTTTCCTTTGTGTTGAAGTTCGAAACAGAAAAAGAACGAAATGCAGTTATCATGTTCGCAAGAAAACAAGCTCTTGATTGCAACGTATGTTTTCTTTTCATCTGGTTACTCTCCTGTCAATCTATTACGTTTAGTGTTTCTACTCTTGTGAATCACTATTTATAATATATAATTCTATATGATGATTGCCAAGGACTACAGATCTATTTGCGTCTTGCCTGTGCTATGTCTGTGTTGAAACTATAGTCTTGGTTCTCGACTGTGTTCATGTTGTTAATGCACTCAGAATTTTATGATTTAAGGTATTGCGTTTTCCAGATACTTGTAACCATTGTAGTCATTGCTTAGTTGGCTGACATATAGTATAACTCTTCTCTTTGTTGTTTCTGTACTTGATCGGCGCAAAACTTGGCTATCAATGCATGAGTGGCACTGTAATTTATCAGTTGCATTGCTACGTTTGCTCACAGGCTTTGCTTTCATATGAACAGGTTGTTCTTGCTGGTCCAGAAGACCGCATCTGAAAGTTTGGATTCCCCAAATTCGAGCTCCTGCCTGGAAGCAGCTGCTATCGCCCTTTACTCTCTCTTTTTTGTGAGTGCGAACTGTTTTCCCGATTGTATATTTGTGTGATTGTAGTTGTTTTATCACAGAAGAATTCTGGAGTGTTGTAATTTGTGTTGCAGAGTGAGCTAGTTGTGTGTGTCCGATTTTTGTTTAGGCATGGTGTTTTTGTATTTGCCTATTCACTCATTGAAATGTATCTTGATCACATATTTGATTAAAAGGTTTGCTTGCTTCAACTATGCATGAAAAGCTGTGTATGATTCTTTTGCACCTTTGCATCGATGCCGAAATTGCGGGAAACCGAGACCTGGTATTCGTTTAGCGTGCGATGGTTTTTACCTGGCTTGGCTTGTTAGTTAAGTATTATCTCCGTCCTATATTTATTACAACGTTTTGATCCGGGACGAGAATTTATGCGAGTGTTGAATTTGTATGGATTTTATAAAAAAAAATTATTTTTTTTTATGATAGTGGGGTTTATTGTAGCATTTATGAGAGAGGAGATAGTTGATGTATTGTAGCTGATAAATTGATTTGATAATTTTTTTTTAAAAAAATTATCAAAATAGAAAAAGTTGTATTTTTTTTTAGACTAATTAAATAAAAAATTTTTGACAAAGGAAGTATTTCATTGTAGTTATTTTAAATCTAGATTTTATTACCTGGATTTTAAATCGGCTTTCCTGAACTTTAGCGTGTATGTCTTGGATGAACTCATAAAATGATTTACTAATCCTCGATGGACCGCCGAAAAAGTAAAACTCAAAAAAAGCATTGAAGCTCAAAAGATCATTACGCCAGCGATGACCGCACTTGAAACTCCATATACACAATTCTGAAACTTCATTTACTGATCTAATCACTAGTTAAAGGTTCATATCACATACCAGCATCACATGCGAAGTATCATTTTCTGGTGGTCAAGCAACAATGTCATCATTCTAATGCCGCTTCCGCTCTACAGAAACCCTCATAACAAGATTTAGAGACAAACACTATGTAACACAAGATTTTCAGCAAATGTTAGACCAAAAACTTCCATTGCAGAAGCAAGATATATACTGAAATGGCATCGTATCATTAACAAGACGAGGACAACAATAAGGTCCAGTTTATATACGCATATCAACAGTTACATGTTTTAACTATCACTTTCGATATAGCTTGGTATCAAGAGGAACATGCATTGGTAGCCACGGCACCAGTAGCTGCAGGCTCTCCCTGAAATCTCCAGACCGACACACGACCAGTCCCATCGCCGGTAAAAAACAGCCCTCCTGGACCAATTTGGATTGCTCGAACTTCTTTCCTTGCAAAGATCCTTCCCCTCTCAACGAATCTATTGCAGAAGCCAAGAGTGAACTATCAGTATAAAATACAGAAAAATTTAGGTCGACAAAATGAGTCACCTAACAGTTCGCAATGTAAAGATACTCACGATGGCAACTGGTAGAGGCCAACACTGTCATCACTCGACGAGCAGAACAAAATTGGTTTTGCGTTTGCATCATGCATACCACATAAAGCAAGTATACCCTGAGACAAGGATTCGACATCAAGCAATCAGTAAAATCAGAGAATAGTTACACAGAGGAGAGGACGGAATTCGAAGTTGTTTAAATTTGGTAACAAAGTTCATAGAAGCAGCGTTGTTCTTGGTTCACGTGCATATTACTTACATGTTCTTCGGCATGTGTGTATGTGACGTCCAACCCACCGCCTTCAGTAGCAATCCAAACCTACAAATCAGAAGCGAAGGCAGCACAACGTCAGTGTAGTCAACAACAATCAGTTCGAAGTTCAGGCCCATGAGAGGTGAAGGAACATCAGTGCGGAACTATAAGTATGCTCGAATCAAAGGAAAGAGTGGTAACCTTCAAATCCTTGTCCAAAGAACAGGACAAGAGAAATTGATCCCAGCAAAGCAGGGACATAACAACATTGGCATGCCCGTTCAGAGTATGCGAACACTGTAGAGTCTCCAAATTCCACACTCTGATAGTTTTATCCATGGAGCCAGAGAAGAGCCGACCAGCTCCGACAACCATGGTGACAACAGCAAGGCTGTGGCCGTTCAAGCATGCAGCAGGTTCAAACGAGTTGGCTGCATCATTACCCTTCCAAGCTAATATTGCACCATCCTGCAACAAAGCACGAGATCCATTAAAACCTAATTAGTAACCAATGATGTATTTGAAGGTATGAATCATACATTTATACAGAACAGAATATAGTTTGGTGGAGAAATTTGGTTTCAGACTTAGGTCTGAAATAAGATAGCACAATAGTTCATTGTGATAGTTCATCAGCCATTTACTTGATCCGGGATCAGATACATTATGAGAGGACCAAACACATTGACATTCGATATTACTTTGTACGGGACGTTAAAGATGTCAAGGTGATCAAGATTGCTACTGCAGAAAATGCAGCTGATATGCTGACGAAACCAGTTCCTGTGTCAAAGTTTCGTCATTGTCTGAAACTCTTAGGAGTGGAGGGCAGGTAGGCTTGTTTGAAGCCAAGGTGGAGGTTGCTCGACGACAATGATGATGATTTGAGTCAAGGTGGAGAATTGTTGATAATGCTTCAAATCCACGTTCTTCTCCGCGTGGCTTCCGTGGTGTCCGCGTTCCTCTCCGTGTGATGTCCGTGTGCCTTCTCCGTGTCTGTTCTTGGTATAAGAAGAAAGAAAAAGGAGAGGCGGAAGAGGCAAGTGAGACACAGAGAAAGGCAGAGAGGAAGGAAAGGAAAGGTGGAGAAGCTGGAGGTGAAGGAGTGACGGAGAGGAAGAGATAAGGGAGGGAAAAAGAAGAAGAGAGGAAACACACTATTTATATATACACACAAAAACATATTGAGGGTTTAAGGGATTTATTTTAGAGATTATTATCTCTATCCTTTATTGTGAGATTCTCAATATTTTGAGTGTACCTCCTTTTGTATTTCTTCATTTTGATTAGTGGATTCTTCGTCGTCGGCGACCGCCGTGCTTTTTTCCCGCAAGTGTTTCCACGTAAAAATTTTTGTCTCATTAATTTTGCGCACTTGTTATTGTTTGTGTTTATAATTAACAGACCCGTTCGTAACAACTCTCCTTGTCACTAGCAGTTCTCCTTCGACTTGGCACTCAACGTCATGGATACCCTCGAGTGTCGACGCCTCACTTTGCTCTTCATCATCGGTTTCCACTTATCCTGTCCCAGTCATTATCATCACTTTCTTATTGGGACATTGACTGGCGATATGGTCTCTTCTTAAGCACTTGAAACACTTGATATCCCTGCTCCTGGAAGAAGAAGCTTCAGTCTTTCCCTTGTCAAAGTTGACAATTGGCTTTGACTCCTCCTCTAGTTCCGACTTATGTCTGACGGTTGATCTGTTGTCGGGCTTCCCCCAAAGTGTCTTCAAAAGTGTCTTTCAACATGTGACGAACGGTGTCGATGCTTTTGTTCTATGGAAAAAGCTCGAGACTATGTACCAGAGGGAGACTGCGATGAATAAAACTTCCATGATGCGGAAGGTAGTGAAGTTGCAGTTTAGAGACGACCGTAGTGTAGCAGAGCACATGAATGATTTTCAGGGTATTTTCAATCAATTGGCAGGTATGGATTTAAAGTTTGATGATGAGATGCAAGCACTATTACTATTAAGTTTCTTACCTGATAGCTGGAGACACTGGTGGTGTCACTAAGCAACTCCGCTCCTGAAGGGAAGCTCACGATGAACATCGTGAAAGATAGTATGTTGAACGAGGAAAGCAGGAGGAAGGAGGTCAGCCAGTCCAACTCATCAGATACTCATGTGATGGAGCATCGCGGACGAAACAAAGAAAGAACTTTCCAGCAAGACGGTAAGTTCAGGGGGAGATCGAAATCCCAGAATCGGAAGGGCTTCACTTGCTATTATTGTGGCAAGTCAGGCCATAAGAAGAAGAGTGCAAGAAGTTTAAAAACGGCACAGCGCAAGGCAAGGGAGAGCAAAACAGCGAGCCAAGCACCACTTCCGTTGCAACCATGGATGAACCATATCTCTTCCCAGATAGTGGTTCTATCAACCTCACTTGTCTAGACTCATATTGGGTGGTAGATTCTTACAAAAATGATGACTATGGTTTTGTGCGAATGAGAAATAATGAGACATCTAAACTTATGAGTGTTGGAGATGTTTGATTGCAAACCAATGCAGGTTCTAGGTTACTGTTGAAGGATGCCAGACATGTGTCCGACATTTGACTGAACCTGATTTCAGTTATGCTTGATGATGAAGGTTATTGTAACGCCCCGACCAAATCCTTGCTATCGGGTCGTCATCAAGAATCGCTCGCCAGACTGATAACTGGGCCGACAGACCAACACTACTTCTTTCAGTGCGCTTTGGGCTCACTTGCACACATCTTGAGAAACTTCGGAGTTCACCCATTCCATCATTACTCCACATTAAGCATGCTTAACTGCGGAGTTTTAAAGCGATGGGCTACCGAAGATGCATTGTTGGTATAGCTAGTACTATCAAACCATTTAAGCATTTCTTTGGGGTATTATATACATCCCCACTTAAAGAACGCAACGCCCTCGTTGCGACTTCAAGCACGACACACAGCCCCAGAACCTTCCCCCGCTAGACGACTGACCTGGACCTCTTCTCCACAGGTCCAGCACGCGGTCGCAGGGTTCCTCTGATACCATATTGTAACGCCCCGACCAAATCCTTACTACCGGGTCGTCACCAAGAACCGCTCGCCAGACTGATAACTGACCCCACAGACCAACACTAGTTTTTTCAGTGCGCTTTGGCCTCACTTGCGCACACCCTGAGAAACTTCCCAGGAGGTCACCCATCCCAACACTACTCCACGTTATGCATGCTTAACTGCGGAGTTCTAAAGCGATGCGTTATCGAAAAAAAAGGTGCACATTTTTGGTATAGATAGTACTATCAAACCATTTAAGTATTTCTTCGGGGTATTATATAAAAAATTTGGACCATTTCTCGATTTGTGCGTGTCATCCTTGCGCAGGGGCCATACTAATCTTCTCTGTATCGTTCTAATTTAAGCATTTAAGACACAGGTTTAAGCTTGAAAATCTAAGATAATTGAATGAAACATGATTATAAAATATTTGGGATAATTAAATCGACGACGATTAATTATCGAGAGACATTATGATCGCACGAATAAATATAAAAAACGAATAAACAACGTTATAATATTATAACGTAACGGATGACGATATATCGAACAAATAAATATAACGAAAAGATAACGTTATAACGTGCGAATAAAACTAACGAATAAGTAATGTAAAGTTATAACGTTAAGAATAATGCGCGTTAGGGGTAACGGTTTTAATCCCAGAAAATTTATATTATTAAATGGAATACGATATTAATATTTTTTGTATAATTAAATCGACACGAATTAATTAACGGAAGATCAATATTACGAAATTGAGATAAATATAGACTGACGAAAATATAACGAGAGAACGACCGAAACTATTCTTTCCTGTTCACTTTCTTCTTCCACGCCAACCTCCTTTCCTATTCACTTCTCCCTTTCCTCACCAACTCCACCAACACGCGCACCACCAACCCGCCACCACGCACCCTCACCAACATCACCTAACCACCACGCCATCACCACCTACATCACCTCTCCTTTTCTTCAACACCAACATCACCATCTGAGCAGCTTCTTCTTCTTCGCGTCGCCTCGCTGCCTCGCTTATCCGCGATCACCACCAACCACACTACATGCCGCCACTATCAACCTCTGTCATTATCATCACCTTCTTCACGCAACCACCACCTTCACGCCGTCAGTACCATCATCAACATCACCAACATCACGCAACCGTCACCTTCACGCACCCTCACCAACATCACCTAACCACCACGCCATCACCACCTACATCACCTCTCCTCTTCTTCAACACCAATATCACCATCTGAGCAGCTTCTTCTTCTTCGCGTCGCCTCGCTGCCTCGCTTATCCGCTATCACCACCAACCACACTACATGCCGCCACTATCAACCTCTGTCATCATCATCACCTTCTTCACGCAACCACTACCTTCACGCTGCCAGTACCATCATCAACATCACACCACCAAACCGCCACCAACGAGCCGCGCCATCGCCACTGTCACCCATCAACCACCACAAAATAGCCTCGTCGTCACTTTCGGAGACCTCCAACGACCACCAGGAGTCCCCTCAAGGCGAACAACAGCGACCATGCAACCCTCATGAAGTTCCTTGAAGCGTGGACGAGAAAATCCAAACATAACAAAGTTCCGACGAAACCAACGTCTCCGACGACATTCTCCAGCCATAACCACATCCAAAGAGGCAGTGTCGGGTGGACAGTGAAGGGAATGAGGCTCGGGTGCCTTGGGTTTCAAGATTTGGACGTAAACGAACCTTAAAATATCTTAACAAGTTTTTCCGGCCAACTTCCGGCCAAAACCCAACGAGCAACGGTGAAAAAGTGTGACATGACATCGGGTGTAACGGGTGTCGGAGTTGGGACGTAAACAAACCTAAAAACGCCTTATCGACGCCTTCCGGTGACAATCCGGCCACTTTTCCGTCCACCGGCAATGACGGCGATGGGGACAGAACAGTAATAAAGGTTGGACAACGGAGCGGTGATCTTGGATGTCGAAAGTTCTAAGGTTTCTTAAAGTTTCTTTAACTCTAAGTAACACTAGGATTAAACACGCTTCAAAGGTAACCCAGCCCCTCTCGATCCGTCTTATGCTAATATTTTATCAATATGATGTGTTATGATGATTATGAGGAAAAGGGTACCGTCAAAAGGATGATGATATACTTGTTTGCTTGATTGATGCGTTGAGACGATAACAAAACTAGAGTTTCGTTAATATATGCATGGGTGCATGCATTAGGACTATCTAACGCTAATAATGATCCTAAAATGTCATGAACGTACTTCTTTGAATATGTGTATGTTTAATGTGCGATATGAGGAATTATACTTAATTACGGAATTTATACGATAACGAAACTAAGATTTTAATAATTTATGTGCATGGATACATCCGGACGTAAAATGATGTCAATAACGATCCCTAAATGTCGTGGATGAACTTCGTTCTATGTGTGCATGTTTGGTGTGGTGATACGATAAATTATTTTTGATCACGTGGTTCATGTACTAAAGAGATACTAAATATACCATGGGGGGATCGGGTTGTAACAATAAACCTTGACATAAGGATCGGGATTGGGGATGATTGTTTTATATGTTTAATATGTGATGTGGGGTATTGGGATTGTGTTTCCTAGAATTTATGTTAAGGTGTGATTGAAGTGTTAAATGCGTTGTATGTGATTTCTGTACAAGCTTCATATGCTATCTATACTCTGAATGTGTGTTATATAACATATTTCATATTAAGCGGAGAATTGATATTTAAGAAACATTACAACAAATATAATAACAAATTAATGATAACCGAATAAGTCCGTTGTTATCGATGAGGTCGTATAGTGAGTCCTTCGGGATCAAGTTCTTTGGCTCTAAGAGCGTTCAAAGTAGACATGACTGGATCAGACGTTAAATCTACCTAGTAAGAGAACATGTGTGGTTCTCTTCGTATGTGTAGCGACAAGAGGTCGCGGGCCAAAACATCGACCGATTGGGTGTAAGGCTGCCCTCTGCAGGGGGACCTTCGACGTGTAAATGAGGGTTTAGCAAACCGAAGTACACGCAAGAGACGTAGTGATTTTGGGCCACGAACCCAAATCATGCGTAGTATTTATGAAAAATAAAAATATTTTCCTAAAAGATAATGAATTTTCAAATGATTTCGGTGGATGATATATGACCGAGAACTTGACCCATATCAGTGTCTATGTCTCAAAATCTCTCTTCATCTTTTGTCCTCATTGAGTTCTATCATTCATGTCGGGACACGAACTTACGATGGTTAAGAAAGTAAAAAGAATATAAAAGAGAACAATAACGTCTATGCTTTTAATATGTGAAGGGTTTGATACGACGTTCATATTTTCCTACGGCTATTAGAAAATGTTTTACAGGTACTCACCGATCGTCCTAGTCGGGGGAGTACCCTACAAATCGAATACATAGACTTTGGTTGCTAAGCTTTTAGCTCATGGTTGTGTGTTTTATTTGCAGATCCATCACAAGGCAATGTCAAAACGTTAGAGTGAGATTTTATGCATATAGTTATTTATCTCATTGTCCGATATGTAATAAATGCCCTTTGGGAACCACTTGTAGGCGACACAACATTGTAATGTAATCGGGATTGCATATTATCATTTGGAATTATAATTTGTATTGATTAGGTAGCTTTCCTTAACTTTTATACCTACAAACCCGTTTGGGTTGATTGGTCTTGTCATGGACTGGGTCTATGAAGGCATAACGTCACGTGCCGGGCATGTCGGATTTCGGGATGTTAAAGGATGGTATCTTATGCTTCACTTGAGATAGGGGGTGAAAATTTTCCCATAAATCTTGTAGTGTTTGATTTGGGGGATTTTGAAGCAGTTCTTGGGGTGTTACAGAAGTCACCTAGCGGGGGGAAGGCTCTAGGGTTGTGTGTCGTGCTTGAAGTCGCAACGAGGATGTTGCGTTCTTTAAGTGGGGGTGTTTGTAATACTCCAAGGAAATGCTTAAATGGTTTGATAGTACCGTCTATACCAATAAGGTGCACCTTCCTTTTCGGTAATCCATCTCTTTAAAACTCCGCAGTTAAGCGTGCTTAACGTGGAGTAATGCTGGGATGGGTGACCTCCCGGAAAGTTTCTCAGGACGTGCGCGAGTGAGGCCAAAGCACACCGAAAGGACTAGTGTTGGTCTGTGGAACCAGTTGTCAGTCTGCAAAGCGGTTCTTGGGGTGTTACAGTTACACTTCTCATTTCTCTGAAGGGAAAATGAAGCTCTCGAAGGGTTCTTTGCTGATTGCTAACGGAAAGAAGCAAAGAACGTTATACTTGATGCAAGCAAGCCTGATCAAAGGAGATGAAAATGCTATTGAGAGATCTTTCTCGATCGATTTCATAGATGACCATTCTAGAAAGGTTTGGGATCATAGTAGACAACGGTGGTGAGTATAGAGATCCGTTCGAGGAATACTGCAGAAAATATGGCATCAGGCTTGAGAAGACGATTCCCAAAACACCTCAGTAGAATGGATTCGCGGAGAGAATGAACAGAACCATCTCAAAAAAGATCCGCTCTATGCTCTCTTATGTGAAACTCCCTAAATCGTTTTGGGAGGAGGCGCTGCGGACAGCTGCTTACTTGATCAACCATTCTCCTTCAAGTCCTTTGAATGGTGATATTCCGGAAAGGGTTTGGAGAAAAAAAGACGTGTCCTATTAGCATCTTAAGGTGTTTGGATGCAGAGCGTTTGTGCACATCCCCAAGGATGAACACTCTAAGCTTGATGGTAAGACGAAATAGTGTATATTTCTTGGCTATCTTAGTGAAGAATTTGGTTTCAGGTTATGGGATCCAATAGCCAGGAAGATCATCCGAAGTAGAGATGTTTTCTTCTTCGAAGATCAAACCATTGAGGACATCGAGAAGGCAGGAAAGTCCAAAACCCCAGCAGATGTCCCAATGAACTTGGATCCACTTCCTCCTTCGGCACCGAAATACCAAGGGGAAGATATACATGATGATCTCTGTGATGTGGAAGCTGGTGTTGGTGTTGATGACGCAGAACCATTAGAGCCGTAGGAAGAACCAGCTCCAGTACAACCACCATTACAACAAGATAGGGGACACTCTACGAGAGAACGCAGACCATCCACCAGGTATCCTGATATAGAGTATGTGATGCTGACTGATAGGGGAGAGCCAGAGAGTTACAGGGAAGTCATGTTAGATCCACATAGCGATCGTTGGTCGTAAGCTATGCAAGAAGAGATGCAATCCTTGCATGAGAACCACATATTCGAGCTGGTGAAATTGCCTAAGGGCAAACGCGCACTAAAGAACCGATGGGTCTATCGCTTGAACACTGAAGACAAAAACTCACAACCACGTTATAAGGTTCGATTGGTTATGAAAGGGTTCAATCAAAAGAAAGGTATTGACTTTGATGAAATTTTCTCTTCAGTTGTTAAAATATCTTCTATCAGAGTTGTGCTAAGATTAGCAGGCAGCATGGATCTCGAGATCAAGTAACTTGATATGAAGACAGCTTTCTTCCACGGTGACTTAGAGAAGGAAATATACATGGAGCAGCCTGAAGGGTTTCAGGTCGAAGGGAAGGAGAACCCGTATGGTTTGAAACAGGCACCTCAACAGTGGTATCGTAAATTGAAGTCTTTTATGGTGGACAATGGGTACAAGAAGACGTCATCAGATTCTTGCGTCTTCATTCAGAAGTTCGTCGATGGTAACTTCATTAACCTACTGCTCTATGTTGATGATATGTTGATTGTCGGTGAGGATACTAAAAAGATCGCTGTTTTGAAAAAAGCTCTTAGCAAATCCTTTGCGATGAAGGATTTGGGTCCTGCTAGGCAGATCCTTGGCATTTCAGATCTTCTATGATAGAAATAACAGAAAGTTATGGCTATCGTAAGAACGATACATCGAGAAGATATTGGAAAGGTTCAAAACAAGTCCAAACCAGTTAACACTCCATTTGCAGGTCACTTCAAGTTATCAACGAAGCAGTGCTCCTCAAGTGAGACAAAGAAACAGGAGATGCAGAGTATTTCGTATGCTTCAGCTATTGGCAGCTTGATATATGCTATGGTATGTACTATACCCGATATTGCCTATACAGTTGGAGTTGTGAGCAGATTCCTTTCTAATCCAGAAATAGAGCATTGGATAGCAGTTAAATGTATTCTGAGATATTTTAGAGGTACGTCTAAGTTATGTTTATGCTACGGTTAAGGAAAATCTACATTAGATGGTTATACAGATGCAGATATGACCGGAGATGCAGATTCTCGGAAGTCTATCTCGGGATATATGACAACCTTCGTAGGGAAAACAGTGTCATGACAGTCAAAGTTACAAAAATGTATTGCTTTGTCTACTACAGAGATAGAGTATATTGTAGTCACTGAAGGTAGCAAGGAAGTGTTATGGATGAAGAACTTCTTGTTAGAGTTGGGATTACAACAAAATAGATATAGACTCTATTGCGATAATCAGAGTGCTATTCACCTTTTCAGGAATCCGACCTTTCATTCGAGGTCGAAACACATTAATGTGAGATATCACTAGATACATGATGCATTGGAGTGAAAACGATTTCAACTCGAGAAAATCCATACTGACGATAACGGGTCAGATATGATGACAAAAACCTTACGTATATTTTATGTCCATTATATATTTTAAAATCGATTTTTTTTTTTGAAATATTATAATTTCGTCTCTCCTATGTGAATCACAGGGATGAAGAAATTATTATATCGTTGGATGAGGTTGTGGAGAGTCATCGTTATTGGAATACCTCTTTGATAGACTATGTATTAGGTGAGAGAGTTCTATACTAAGTTTTACAGACGTTTGTTGATCGTAATTGGAAGGAGATTGTGTGTTCTTGGATACATCTTCATGAGAAATGGTATTTTGTATTGAGATTTGCTAATGATGGTGATAGATAGAAAATTCTGAGTGATAGTTTTGTACTATGACCTATTGGTTTGATGTCCACCATCTAAGGTTTGTATTAAGAATTAGGGTGTGAGATGATGATTGTAATTTGAAATGAATTGTAATAATTTATAAGGGACACTATTGTTAAGATAAAGTAATATTGACAAAGCAAACGCAAAAATTTTGATGGCCTTGACAATAATAAATATTGCCTTGACAATATCACTTGTCTAATTTATTTGCTTAATTTGAGTGGGGACAAAAAAGAACATAATTTAAATTTGATAAATAATTGATACTAAAAATGTTACATTATGACTTATTGATGATTGATGAAATTAAACCAACTAGTTAATAATAATCTCTTAGAAAAAGGGAAGAAAGATTGAATTAATGTTTTTTTTTTAAAAAACGAAAATCTAGAAGAATTTTTCTTTGGTCATCTGAATAGCCCGTAAAGATTGAATCAATGTTGAATGTATAGATTTATATAAATCTATATATTAGCGTTGTCCGACCCCTCGCATGAACTACTTCTGGCTTAGCCACTGTATTGATATATTAAAGCAAGTTTACATATCAAAGTTGTGATCATAAACTAGATTTATATTTATAAATGAAGTAATATGTTCTATAATTTGATCATGTAATAAACCTTATCACATAGATATGACAAATCATTTATTCCAACTATAAGCTTTGTTTTTTGAAATGCTAAAATAATTGTGTTAAGAGATTGGTAATTCCAAAATAAAATATCAAAACATAAAATAAAATAAAAAATTGTTACCATA
This sequence comes from Drosera spatulata, assembly GCA_035668315.1. Classification (NCBI taxonomy): domain Eukaryota; kingdom Viridiplantae; phylum Streptophyta; class Magnoliopsida; order Caryophyllales; family Droseraceae; genus Drosera; species Drosera spatulata. The sequence continues at coordinate 40,821 of JAOVYX010010837.1, read as the reverse complement.
CGCATTAGATAACACCTAACGGTAAAAAATTCAAAGAAATCCCTTCCTCCAACGTCTCTTTACACCGTGTCACCCCATCCAAATCGATCCTCCATTCACAGCCGTCCGATCAGAACTCATCCAACGCCTCCAATTCAAAATTGAAAATATTACCGTTGCCATCACAGGCTCTCCGTCTCCGCATCCCCAAAATCATTACAAAATCTCTATGCATCATCTCTCTTCTCCTTCACCGAAACTCAAATTCACAGAGCAAATTGCAATAGAGAAGAGCGAGAAAGAGTAGAGAGAGAGAGAATTGAAGGTTCATCAATGGCGTCAAGACCCAAGATGGTGTTGAATCAAGCAAGACCAGGTTATTTCAATCTTTCAATTTCTTGTTTTTTGTGAATTTTCTTGTTGAATTTGATTGGTTGATGGTATTTTGTGAGATTCCATGTTCAGAATTCATGGTTTTGGCATCTGGGTTTAGTTCTTCGTAAACGATTGATTCCAAAGTTCGAATCTTTGAAGCACGATTCTTTTTCATTCTTTTTGGGTTTTCATTGATTTTGAACTGAATGGGTTTCTTTTATGTGGGTTCATTTTATCTGGGTTGGATTCAATGCTCTTAATTGCAAATTCATGTTGTTCGTGTTGATGATTTTTCTGGGTTCAATGATTTTTTTTGGGTATGTTGAATGAAAAGTTGGAACTATTCATGGATTTTGAAGATAATTCTTGAAGAACTTTTATGGGTTTTCATTGATAATCTTTCCCTTTTGATGATGCCCATTTTTATTGTTCAACAATTTTTCCTTTCTTTGTTTTGGGTGGTCTCTAGGGTTTCTGTACTTGTTGATCTCGAGGCTGAAATTTTGTTGATTTGGATTCGATTAATGGTTTTGTGTGCGATTCCCTGTTGAAAGTTCATGGTTTTGGCATCTGGGTTCGTCGATTGCCCTAAAAAATCGAATTTTTGATTTATTATCTATCATGTGTTTTCCATGTTTTTGAAGTTGATGGGTTTCTTTCATGTCGGTTCATTGAATCTGGGTTCGATTCAATAGTCCTGGTTTTTTGTGTTGATAATTTTTCTTGGTTCAATGTATTTTCTTTGTTTCTGGAATGTTGAATGCTTTTCTTGTGGAATTGTTGATGGGTTTAAGGATAATTCTTTGAAAAATTATAATGCTTTTCTTTGATATTCTTTCCCTTTTGATGCTATCCTCAGTTGATGAAGAAACCTTGAGTCTACAAGCAATGATTCTTGATGAATGAAGGATGTGGTATTTGAATAGTTCTCATCTGATCTTGTTTTGTTGATTTTGATGGAACTTGACAGGGGATGCTGGCAATGCTGCTGGTGTAGGAGGAGTTGGAAAGCAGAAGAAAGTTGGTGGTGTAGTAGAAGGAAGAAGCAAGAGAGCACCACTCAATGAGATAGGCAATGTGGTTGCTGTCCGAGGACCCGAAGCCAAGCCACGACTGCCTCAGATATCGCGTCCTATCACGAGGTTCCCTTTGCCTTCTCCTTCGCTTATCATCACTAGTCATGCTTTTTGGAACATGTAGACCAATCGTGCTGTATCAAAAACTATGATGACTGATATCTTTCTCGGATTATGATCGCACAGGAGCTTTGGTGCCCAGTTACAGGCTAATGCACAGGCCAATGCTGCTCAATACAAGGTTCTGACACCTTTCAATCAATGGCATTCACTCATCTTAGAAGTTTTAGACACGAATATCCTTTCGTAATTCGCCTGATCATTACTTTGGTGTGTAGAAAGGAGATGCAGTGCCTAATCTTCATCACCTCAATGAAGCGAACGTGGCTAAAAGGGTGCCGGCTCAGAAGAAAGTACTCGTCAAGCCAAAGTCAGTCGAAGTGATAGAGATCAGCCCAGATACAGCAGCAGGAATCAAGAAGGATGCGGCAGCAAATGAGAAGGCGATGTGCCAGTCTAGGTCTAGTAGGAACAAGGTTTCTACCATGAGTTCCATCCTCGTTGCTCGTAGTAAGGTGAATTAGATAACAGCATGTTAAATCAAGTATACATAAAGTTCCTTCCATGGTGGTTTGTGTTACTCATCATTTATGCGTATTTTACAGGCATTTTCTGGTGTGACTGAAACCAAGACAAAGGAGCAAATTATCGACATCGATGCTGGGGACGTTGATAATGAACTGGCTGTGGTTGAGTATGTCGAGGACATCTACAAATTCTACAAGATAATGGAGGTATACACATAGTCCATAACTGTAGTTTCACCTTGTTATTTCACTAGTCATAGCTGTGATGGGATTTGATTCTTGAATTTCTGATTGTAGAAGGAAATCCAGATAAAAGACTATATGGTATCACAGTCTGACATCAATGAGAAGATGAGGGCAATCCTGGTTGATTGGCTCATTGAGGTTCACAATAAGTTTGAACTTATGCCAGAATCCCTGTACTTGACTGTTAACTTGGTCGATCGGTTCCTTGCTACAACTGTGGTCCCTAGGAGAGAACTCCAGCTTGCCGGTATCAGTGCAATGCTCATCGCCTGTAAGTATGAGGAAATTTGGGCTCCTGAGGTTAGTTACTTGATCTTTCTTGAAACATTTAAGCGGTGTCCTTGTTGTTTGGGATTAAAAGACGGATAAAGAGTTGAACCTTTTTGTGCAGGTGAATGACTTGGTGTGCATATCAGACAGAGTTTACACGAATGAACAGATCCTGAGAATGGAGAAGACCATCTTAGGTCACTTGGAATGGGAACTGACTGTTCCTACGTGCTATGTCTTCCTGGTTCGTTACATAAAAGCGTCAATCCCTGATTATGAGGTGAGCATAGTGTTAACAAAATGGACTGATTTATCCTTTTATGTGGCTCATTAATTTACGATCACGAATCTGATTGCATGGTTCATGGTTCGGAACAATGCAGATGGAAAATCTAGTTTATTACCTAGCAGAGCTGGCGTTGATGCAATATGTCACCTTAGTTTACAGCCCGTCCATGATTGCCGCCTCAGCAGTCTTAGTAGCTCGCCATGCCTTAAGTAGAAGCCCTGCTTGGACCGAGACCCTCAAGGTTCACACTGGATATTCAGAGTCACAACTAATGTAATCAATCGAGCCATAACACTATAATACACTGTTCTGTTCATGTTGTTCATTTTTTCTTTTCCTTTTTTTGCTCGTAAACTTATGGTTTTATGTTTACTTGAAAATCAGGGAATGCGCTACGATGCTGGCTACTTTTCACTCAACAGTGGCAGACAGCAAGCTACAAGCAGTTTATAAGAAGTATTCAAAGAGCGAGAGAGCTGCTGTCGCTCAGATTTCACCAGCCAAGTCCCTATTGGCGCTTTCAAATGTTGCTGTTGCTCGTGCTGCTTCGTCCTAGTCTTCGTTACACTTGATCACTTTATAACTCAGTTGATTTGAGAATCTAACAGTGTATGTTAGGATAACTCATATGCTATCTACAGCAGGACGCACCCTGTGTGCCAGACTTAGGATTTGATTCGTATGCTATGAAGAAAGGTGTGGATACACTTTTTGATTATGGTATCCATGGTCAACCAGTGAAGGATATAGTCAGCCAGCAAATGTATGTTGATCCAATTTAACTGTTGAGTAGGTAGATGAATGATAATCAATATTCATCTTCCTATTGATGTTGTGTTTCATGTCTATTGTCGCAGTGATTACGTTGTCTTCCTTTGCGTTTCGCTTCGTCTTTCCCGCTCTAGTTCAAGTGATGGCTCTCCATCACCACGAGCTGATAGCAGTCCACACGCCGGCGACAACTGTAGTTCCTGGCTGCTTGGACGCTGTTGTATGATTGTCATTGGGTTTGGCACTCATTTTAGTATGTGCTCCTTTTGATAAGTGCTCTAGGATGCTGGCATTGCAGAGTTCACTACACTTGAAAAATAGATTTTATGTCACGGGCAGGGACTATCATAACTTGGTTGATTTGAGAATCTCACGATCAACATCATCACAATCCTTGTACAATATACTGCATTTCTACTAGTTTCCCCCACCATGAACTATATTGTTTAAGGTTGCGACAACCGCGGTGGAGGCGGCAATGGTAGGGGTGTGTCCTGCTAGGGATAACCTCCATGGCATTAACATTATGGTGCTGATTTTATATCAGCCTAATAGCTGATTTTATTAGTTTCAGAAGTATATATGACTTGTTCTGTCAATATAAAGACTAATTTTATATCTTTTTAATTATGAAAAAGTCATTTGTGTCGATAAAATCAATGACACATCCTTCAAAAATTAATCTGTTGTTATAACTAATAGACTAATTTAAAATCAACTAGATATTTCTATTAACATTATAGATGATTCAAATCACAGTACTTTTTTCGTGACATGCCATATTGGATGACATACTAATACATGTGTATGGTAAATAACAACATTGATTGAGTAAATAACAACACCGTGGCATCCTTCCACAGGCGTCGGATCAAAACTCATCCAACGACTACAATTCAAAGTTGAAAATATTACCGTTGTCATCACCACTCTCTCCTTTTCGACATCCCCCAAATCCTTACAAAATCTGTGTCAGAGTCCCTCTTCTCTGATTCTCTCTCACCAAATCGCAAATTCGCAGATCGTACAACGCAGATAGTGAAGAAACATAAAGGGTGAGGAATTGAAGATTCATCAATGGCGTCAAGACCCAAGATGGTGTTCAATCAAGCACGACCAGGTTCTTTCAATCTCTCAATATTTTGCTTTGTGTGAAAGAATTGTTGATTGCCATGTTGAGAATTCATGGTTCTGGTATCTGGGTTTGTGTTCTTTGTTGACAATTGATTCTGAAAAGTAAGTCTTTTGATTTACGAGCCTTTTTCTTTCTCTACATGGGTTTTCTTTGATTTTAAACTCGACGGGTTTCGTTCATGTTTGATTCATTGGATCTCGTTCGATTCATTACTCCTGCTTTCAAATTTATGATGTTTGTGTTGATAACTTTTTCCTGGGACCTTATTTGATAAGTGGTTTCTCGTTGAGAATTCTTGGTTTTGGCATCTGGGTTCAGATCGTTGATTTCTACAATCGAATCTTTTGATCGCCAATTCATGATTTTTTTTGCCTTGGATTTGAACATAATGGGTTCTTTTATATGTTGATTTATTGATTTTGGGTTTGATTCAAAATCCTGCTTGCAAAGGCATATATGTCTCTGTTGATAATTTTTCTAGGTTTCCATGTTTTTTTTTCCTGGATTGTTCAAAGAAAAGATGGAACCACTCATGGGGTTGAAGATGAATAGATGATTCTTGGAGAACTTTTATGGGGTTTCTTTGATTTTCTTGCCCTTTTAATGCTATCCTCCATGGATGAACCAAGCATGAACCTTTAGCATTGATTGATGGTGAGTGTTGCTGCTCTTGATGAAATGCGCTTTGATGAACTTCGCAGTCGTGTTTATCTATGGTGGATTCAAGACAAAATTTGACAAGAAATCCTCATGTGGTATGATTGAAGAAGGGAAGAATGTGATGCTTGTGAAATCCTCATCTGATCTTATTTTGTTGATTTTGATGGAACTTGGCAGGAGAGGCTGGCAATGCAGCTGGTGTAGGAAGAGGTGGAAATCAGAAGAAGGTTGGTTCTGTAGTAGAAGGAAGAAGCAAGAGAGCACCACTCAATGAGATTGGTAACGTAGTCCCTCTCCGAGGACCCGAAGGCAAGCCGCACCTGCCTCAGATTTCGCGTCCCATCACGAGGTGCCCTTTCGCCTTCTCCCTCAGCTTATTGTCGTTGTTCATGATTCAATCTTGGCATTTGCCCAGCACACTTGTTGTTTGATTATTATTGATGAAAAGTTATGATGATTGATCTCGTATATGTTTTCTGATCACAGGAACTTCTGTGCGCAGTTACAGGCTAATGTACAAGCCAATGCTGCTCAAAACAAGGTTCTGACACCTTTCAAACATTGGCATACGTTTATCCTAGGATTCAGACATGAAAATCGGCCTTTTAGAATTTGTTTATCATTGATTTATTGATCTACTTTGATGTGCAGAAAGCGGATGCTGTGCCTAATCTTCATCATCTCGATGAAGGAAACATTGGCAAGAAAGCGCAGGTTCAAAAGAAGGTAGTCCTGGAGCCAAAGTCTGTTGAAGTGATGGAGATCAGCCCGGATGAAGTGGCGGAAACCAAGAAAGAAGCAGCAGAAAACAAGAAAGCAGTCCCGTCGCCAATGTCTGTCGAAGTGATGGAGATCAGCCCAGACACAGCTGTGGAAACCAAGAAGGAAACAGCGCAAAGGGAGAAGGCAATGAACCTGTCTAGGTCGAGTAGGAAAAAGGTTGCAACCATGAGTTCCATCCTCGCTGCTCGAAGCAAGGTGATTTTTCTAGCAATATGCTACATCACAACTTCAAGTACACATAAAGTTCCTTCCATTGTGGTTAGTATTAGTACTCATCCTTCGGTTCTCTCTTCCTTCACAGGCATTTTCTGGTGCGGTTGAAACCAAGAGAAAGGAGCCAGTTATCAACATTGATGCTGGAGACGTGGATAACGAGCTGGCTGTCATTGAGTACGTTGAGGACATCTACAAATTCTACAAGATAATGGAGGTATGCATAGCCATTGACTGGATTTTCCACACTGTATTTACAAAAACATGGTTCTGATGGTAGTTATTTCTTGAAATCTGATTGTAGAAGGAAAGCCGGGTTCAAGACTACATTGCATCACAGTCTGACATCAATGAGAAGATGAGGGCAGTCCTGGTTGATTGGCTCATTGAAGTTCACAATAAGTTTGAACTCATGCCAGAATCCCTGTACCTTACCGTGACCTTGGTGGATCGGTTCCTCGCAGCGACTGTGGTTCCTAGGAGAGAACTCCAGCTTGTCGGTATCAGTGCGATGCTCATCGCCTGCAAGTATGAAGAGATTTGGGCTCCAGAGGTTAGTTGCCTTAACTTAGTGTAAACATTTAAAGATGTTGAAATTACTTTTTCCAGATTTCCCCAACCGGACTGTAAAGACCGAGGTGATGAAGAGTTGAACTCTTTGTGTTTGTACAGGTAAATGACTTCGTGTGCATATCAGACAGAGTTTACACGAACCAACAGATTCTGAGAATGGAGAAGGCCATCTTGGGTCACTTGGAATGGGAACTCACTGTTCCTACATGCTATGTCTTCCTGGTTCGTTATATTAAAGCGTCGATTCCTGATTCTGAGGTGAGCACACTGTTAACAAAATGGACTGATTGCTCCAGTTATGCGATTCAGTTATGATCATAAATCTGATAAAATGTTTTTCATGGTTAAATATGTTGCAGTTGGAGAATCTAGTTTATTACCTAGCAGAGATCGCGTTGATGCAGTATGACACCTTAGTTTACAGCCCGTCTATGATTGCTGCCTCAGCAGTCTTGGTGGCTCGTCACACCTTGAGTAGGAGCCCCGTCTGGTCTGAGACCCTCAGGGTTCACACAGGATATTCCGAGCCACAACTAATGTAATCATTCGAGCCCTATTTCTGAAAACAGTATTCTGTTAATGTTCATGATCATGTTCATGTTTTTGCTCAACAAGCTTATTGTTCTAAATTTACTTGAAAATGAGGAAATGCGCAACGATGCTGGCCACCTTTCACTCAACAGCAGCAGAAAACAAGCTTCAAGCGGTTCGTAGGAAGTACAGTAAGAGCGAGAGAGCAGCCGTTGCTCAGATTTTGCCAGCCAAGTCTCTGTTGGCGCCGACAACTGGTGCTGTTGCTGGTGCTGCTTCCTCGCAGTGGTGTGTTAGCTAGTAGTTGCAGTCTTGTCAGGTTGTGATATTATTATGGTAGTATATGTCCTGGCAAAGTAAGGATTCATAACTCGGATGGTCTTTACTGGATTTTTCCATTTCTACGAAGAAATGTGATTTAGGCAAATTTATGTTGATCCAATTTAAATGTCGAAAACGTTGATGATTAATATTCGTCTTCCAATTAACGTTGTGTTTCATGTCTGTTATCGTGGGGTTTGTTGGAAATGAATATAGTATTTTCAACTTGAACGAGCACCAGCACGATCGTGTTGTTACTTCCTCTACCCATTTTGTGGTTCACTTCGCGTCTTTCCACATTAGTTCCCGGCTAATGGCTTGACGCTATTGTGTGATTTGTTTTGATAGGAGCTCTACGATGGTAGCATTGTAGAGTTCAATTACTTGAAAAAACAGATGTTGGCAGGGACTGCTCCAGCTTGGTTGATTTGATTTGATTCTCTTACAATCATACAAGTACAAGTTTAGGTTCAAATTTCAACCGCAATTCCCTTCCAACTAAGCTTGTTCAAAATCAGGCTTATGCAATTAAACGATCCGACCAAATCTATCTCCAACGATGACTTATGCCGGCACTTCCAGAACCACCGGGAGGCCAAGACTTCATGGACATGGGCGACATGAAAGTCCAGCAAAAATAACAAAATGGAACAGAAGGCGAAATGCCACTTATTGAACTACAGTACAAAAGAGAAGTAGAGGGGCAACAAACATCCGAGACTAGAATTAAAGTGAAGACTCTGCGAGTATTTTCTTAGCAAGTAGGTATAACAGATAGACATACAACTAAGTGCTGGTTTATAACCTAAAAAAGGGAGCAATACAGACTAACATGATATAATGTCATCAGAGAAGATCACGATCAACGCCTGCCAAGTTTCAGTGGCTCGGGGAGTAGCCAAAACTCAGAGGTTGCTGGCAAAACGGCGCCTGCAAAAACAAGAAACAACGTCAATGGAGACCCTTGAGAAATCAGATACAATTGTCAGTCTTCTAAGTTCTAGTAACTAGATTGTAAATTTGAGGCTTGTCTGTTCGACCATAAATCGGAAGAAGACATGAAAACCATGGAACAAAGAAAAGCAACAGCAGCAGTTCTCATTAGCAGACAATAAAGGTATCCTAGTTTCCAAAATAGAAGAACTCTTTTCGCATTTGTGCATCATACTTTCAATTAGCGGACAAGGATTTCTCAGTCCCTAAACAGGTTAGGCTCCTGTAGCCGAAACAAAGTTGTGACTCTTGGTAGCACAAAGATGCATAACAAATCACACTTGCAGTACGCAATACCACAAAGTTGCATCAGGCAGATATTAATATGTTTCATTGAAATTTATTAGAATGCTGTTTGTAAAATCCAGCTTTAAATAAGGCAGGCACACAGGAAGTAGATTACCATCCAAAAGCTGAAGAGAAAAGTTAACACAGTATAAGGGAAAAAGTAAAACATTATGATTCCATAGAAATTAGAAAGTCACTAGACCCTCTCGTAATCACGTGAATAGTAGCAGTCATCCGGGTATTCCAATAGCTGGTTTAGTTTCATATGAGACGTGGGTTAAGGTTACATGCAAAGAGCGCGATGTGGCAGGCTTTGCCACCTACTCTTCTACAAAGGCATGTTTTCCCTCTTCCATATAAAGCACCAAGCTCTTCCTAAAAAAGAACAATGGCTCACCTGAAAGACAGCATGCCCAAACTGTTGATATGAATGTGCAAACACCATTGCTGGAGTAGGCCACTGCATGTATAAAGCATCTCCTGGCGCTTGAGTCGGCCCCATGGAACTGTAGTTTGGATCTGAAGCAGGTCCATAGTTCAGGGTACTCTGAGATCTAGGTATCTGGGTTAACTGAGGAAAAGCAGCTGCATACGGTACAAAAGAAGGTTGATAATTTGGAATGGTGAACTGTGGCAAAAGCCGTTGTCCCATTGCAGAGTTCCTAGCATACCTGCATAAATTGGGCACCATTATTGAAGGCCAAGAAGAAGAAGTCATCCTTCTAAAAATTGAAAAAAAAAATTAAAAACAATAAATAATCAGTCTGAACACCAAGTTTTCCAAGTTCCAACGAAGTAAAAAAAAAGCCCAGGCATACATATGGCATAGCATTACTGTAACGATTCAGTGATTAACAACGAAAACAATCACACGAGAAACATTCTCCCAGTTGACCTCTTGCAGAACCCCAAGTACTGAAAAATAAGCTATGGACAGATAACTCCATTAACAGCATAACTATACCAACAGCACCACCACCACTCTAAAACAACTTCTTCAATATAAATAAGTAAATAAATAACTGAAGTTCAAAAACATGTGGCGTTGCAGGAAAAGCTACAAGACTACAATTAAAAAAAAATACATAATGGAAACAAGGGCACGTAAGCGAAACAAGGAAACAAATTCGAAGTTCAATAAAACTCATGGGTATCAGCGATAGAAAAATAAATGGTAGTGGCTATTAAGACCAGGACACTGCCAAATGTGTACATAGTCTCATCAGCCTACCAAACTCGACTTCAGTGATAGGGACTCTAAAGCCCAGAGGGAGAAAGCGCGAGGAGAAAAATCATAGCTAAATCTTTACTGATACCCCAGCCATTAGAGAACTGATACTAACCTATCATAACTACGATCATAATCGGGGTCTGAGCGATCCTTCTCTCTGTCTTTAAAAATAGCAACCCGAAAAGAACTTCCAAGATCCCTGGTCTTTTCCAAATCCAACACAGAATCCCCACCCTGTGCACAATCCTCTTTGCTAGAGCTCACAAATTTTCCATCAGCTGACCCCTCAGAACGTGCATCATCGGAGATGAAACTGCCTTGGCTACTGAATATTCGAGCACGTGCTCTCTCATACTCCTCTTTCCTTTCCTCCACTGTCCGTACAGGACTTCGCTTGATCCCTAGCTCAGAAGCATCAGTCAAAGATCTACTTGGCCTAGGCTTGATGGCAATCTTGATCTGATCATGCTTAGCATCATCCGACTGCTTTGCAGACACTTCTGACAAAGCAACAGATGGACATCTGCTTTCTGAAGTTTTAATCACTACAGTCTTAGTCCCAGTACCATCTATGTCATTTTCCAAAACCATAGTCTGCAGGCCATAATGCTGAGCAACCCGGTGTGCTGCAAGCCGCAGATAGGAGGAAGGAAAATGTGGGAACTCAAACTGTGGTTGATGAGGGTTCTGCAAGAACCTTTTGATATCGAGCTCCATCCTGAGAACTGACAACAGAATAACGACGAAATCAATTCTAATCGCAATAAGTCATTTATAACACCAAATAACTACATCTGAAACACACTGTCGATAATATACTAAAACACCAATAATTTTTCTAAGACTTGTTCGATTGACCTATCTCACAATTCCTTTTAACACTCTGGACGCTGTTCGAGGTCAACCACCAAATTCTTAAAGACCAAAAAATAAAATAAAAAATGACATGGCAATAACACTCCAATAACAGCTCTATAAATGCATTCAAGAGTACACCACGAAGTCCATGAGTCATATAAATTTCAAGCTTCCTAAGTTACCAAGTACGCCTTCTGTAACAAGATATCAAACATGGATGAGGACTAACCATCCTATTGCTAATGATGATATTAAATTTTTCTGACAAAGTTATCGGACATAATTTTGTAAATAACATACATCACTAGGATGTGTGAGCATTACCCATTTAACCTCACACGAGAGTCTAATCAATAGATCAGTGTCATCATTTCTACATTCAACAATCTCACGTAAACCCCTCTCCTTTGATGTCAAATAAGTTAATAACTAACGAAGATAACTATAATCAAGAAAGAGTATTTCCACAAATGCATAGGCTATTTCTGCCATCTGGACTAGAAAGAAACTAGACAAAGTGACATTAACTTTCCAAGGAAAGAATGCTTAATGAACAACTTAAGTCAGCATACTTCAACTGAACTAGTTCAACCAACAGCTTCTTGACATTATAATACAGATTTTAACGACATAATTGCTAATTCCAATACTCTTCTTAATTAACTCAGTACACTAATTTAACATACCAACAGCTACTCTTTTATAGAAAGAATCTGAATGTCCTTTCAAGCGCCAAACATGTTTCGAGTCTTTTGTCCACACACTCTTGCAATAAAAACCAAAAATAGCTCGTGGACCAAAAAAAATTCAGTGACAGACACACTTCTTAGCATACACTCTCATAGGGCAATCTAATAAAATGATCAAAACCATGAGAAACTCCAAAATTCACCACGAGATATTAAGAAGATCCACACTCTTGTTACAAACTGTTGTGCACCAAAAGGAGGTCTTGGCACCCGAATTAGTAATCTCCTTGATGCTACACATACTAAACGGCCATAAAAAGTACCTAGGTGCCTATGAATCTCTCTCCCTCAACTTTCCCCTTAGTAGGAAAGGACATACCAAATACAACTCGGTAGCTTCAAATATCTCTCCCTCGCACTCTGAACGCTTTAAATATCACCAGGAATCAAACATGGTATACAGTAAATAACGAAACAGCATGCACAACCTAAAGAGACATCAACATAAGTCCAAAGACACAACCTAGAGAGACACATGAACATGCACAACAATTCTCACCAAATCCTCTTACAACTAAACCAACGAACCCAAACCCTAGTTGAATATCAATCAAATCCAACCAACAAACACACACCGTAGCTTAATCTCAACCAAATCCAACCGACAAACCCAAAACCACAACCAGATCGCACATCCAACCATAACAGAAATCACAGAGAGAGAGACTCAAATCAAATCGAATCGAATCATTACTGGTGAGACGATGACGAGGGTTTTGTAGAGCTTCGACCAAGAAAGGGTCAACGGAATCCGACGAAGCAAAGCAAGCTTCCTTCTCCTCCTTGTTCACCCACACAGCACCACCACAAACCTCAACCTCACACTTCGAATCCATCGATCCAACGGCTAGCTACCTCGAATACCCGATCCCTCTCTCTAACGAAATCCCAAAAATCGAACTGAAACCCTAGAAATCGAATCGATTAGGATGATAGGCACGCGAAATCGATGGAATCGATTGCGATGATTTGGGATTGATAGGGTTGGATTCGAGGGGGGGTCGAATCGAGATCGGATTTGGGGGCGGAGATGAGGAGAGGGGTGAAGAGAGAGAAAGTCTCGCTGCGTCGCCTCCCTCCTCTTATCTTTTCCCACCAAAGAAAAAAAGATCCAGAGGAAGGATATAATGCTCTCATTTATATGGATGAACTATGTCATACTCCCTTTCTCTTTCTCTGGTTAAAATTACGAATTTTTTTTATCGTTTTATTTAAATTATAATTATTTTTATTTATTAATTTTTTTTATATCAAAATATATTTACTTTATATTACATCAATCCTTCCATCATTATTTTTTTTCCTGATCTTTTTATCTCCCACACTCATAAGGACAAAATTATCATTTCTTATTAATTCAACACACATAAATTATCGTGTCGGATGATTATGTGATTAATTATACTAAATGTGTCAAAATCAAACAGAAATCGATTATCGATCCGAAATCGAAATTGATAAACAAAATCGACGAAATCGAATATTAAAAGATTTATTTTTTGTTTTAAAATTAAAACCGTTTAATTAATTGGTTCGGTTTGATTTAAACCCGATTAATCGACGGTTTGAACCAAAAAAACTGATTAAGTGAACAGATTAACCGAACTATTTAAAACCGAACAAAAGAATTATTAAGCACTAATTTTTTCTAACCCTTTAACCGAGTCAATGAAATCATAGGTAGATTGAATGATTTAATCAATAAAACAAAAAAATTAGATAAGTTTTATTTTTTCATTTTATTTCCCTTAAACTTTCAAAATAGATATAATGCGCAATTTGTAGATGATATACTATTTTTGTTGTTTTTATTATACAAGAATTGTCTCATATGTTTTGAAAGTTATATGCAAGAAATTATACAATTTAATGGCACAAACTACTTGTAAGGGTTACAAAATTGTCTCATCAAACCGACCAAAATCTTATAACCAAAACACCATTTAAAAATCGATAAACCAAAACGATTAATAAACGATTTCGATTATTTTTTTTAAACCGATTAACTAATCGATTTGGTTTTGATTTTCAAGTTCTAAAACCGAACCAATTAACACCCCTAATCTATACTCCCTTCGTCCCAATAAAATTGCAATCAGTTGATCGGACATAATAATTTATGTGTGTGTTGATTTTTGATATAAAGACTAAACTCCCCTTTGAATTTGTGAGTGAAAAGAGAGAGAAAAAAAAAGGAAAAAAAAAGTGGGGTGCATTAATGCGATATAAAGTACTCCGTAAATAATAAGGGTGTTTTGATATTTTTTTAGGGAAAATTTTTCAAATATGATAAGATTGCAATTTAGTTGGGACGACTCAATTTGAAAAGTGTTGTAATTTTGTTGAGACGGAGGAAGTGGTCTATAAATGCGTGTAATAATGCACGGGAATGAAAGAAATAACTGGAGTCATGATAAATTAGGGATGACAATAGAATCCGTATGTGATGGGTATCCTTAATATCGAATCTGATCAGAGCGGAGAAAAATCGAGTTGGTCGAATTCAAGGACGGGTTAGAGATATCCTAAATTATTAAGTCGGGTTTGGAATTGTCATATCCGTCCCGAACCCGACCTAATATCATAAATATCCTCAAACCCGATATCCATTTATTTTATCAATATGTCATTAACTATAATTATTTGTAACATTTAATCTGAATTTAAAATCTTATATATGATTCAAACAATAAATCAACTTGTCTATGATTTACTTTTGTTACTTTAATTTAGAAAATTCTATAATGATTTTTCCTATGATTCAAACATATTAGTCTAGGTTTTTTTTTTCTTATAAAATCATTCGGTTCGGGTTTGGGGTCCACATGGATATCCCCAAAGTCGATCAGGTCAGATTTGGATAAAGCATTTTAATATACAATCGGATTTGAGTCAGATGTGGGGATATGTTTTGGGTTTCGATTCGGGATTGGGGAGTATAGCCCCTAACCCGAACCCGTCTCATTATCATTCCTATGATAGACAAGAGATGATAAAATATGGACTGTGTTCGGCCAGGCACGGCCCGTGCCTCGCTCCAACGCCATCTCCTTTTTCGTGTTGAATTAGGATCACGAACATCACGAGATTTTTTATGATAATTTTAATATTATCAAAAAAAAATTAGATAAAGACGTGAATCAACCGTGAGAACAATATAAGAAACGGACAGAAAACAACAAGGATAATACCATCATTTTCACGCCAAGTACAATCACAACATTACTCTTCATGAATACATGCTCGTCTTATACATTTTCACCTTTGTCTCTCTTTTTTCCGGAAGTGCAACCCAACAATAGTGATCGAATAGATCTCTGGCTACAAACCCGTAACCCTCTATGCCCCATTCCTCACCATTAGAATTCTTAATCTTTGAGAAGGGTTTATTGGTCCTCTTGTCAAGCCCTGACCCGACGATTTTCACTGTATGGTATGCATTTCATGTCTCACCTTCGGTCCTGTATACAACCTCCTTTTTCTTATCCACATCCTTAAGGAGTAGTTGCAAGGTAATACGTCAATGATAGGAAGACCTCAGCTCAAAAGGGCGAAGACATCGTTAATGTTTTCGCTCCTTTTGCTCCTCGTTCTAATATTCAGATTCGGAAATTTTTTCCTTTTGCTCGTGTCTGATTTTTTTAGATTCAGAATTTTTATTTTTTTTCTTTTTCATATCCACGGGTTTTTCATTTTAAGTGTTTTCAATGAGAGATGATTGGATAAGGACTTTGACATGTAAATTAACTTAAAATCTTTAATTGCAAAGACTTGATAACGTAAATTCGAGCACTCACATTAAAATATGAAAAATAGAGAATATTCTATAAAATGAAAAACAATAGTGTAGTGTGGGATAAAGTAAAAAAAAATGTAGAAGCGAATCGGGATGCATAAAAACAGTAGAATTTATAGTATGAGGAAGAAAAAAATCGTCAAACCTATCTTACTACTGTAACAAAATATATTTTTCAAATTCAATTTCTTTTAACATAAATCATTATTAAAAGTTAGAAAAAAAAAATCAAGATTTTAAGGTAAAGATTCTGAGCCGAGTTCTCTTCGTGTTAGACAAGGAGATAATTGTATAACATTGGTGCAACTGCCTAATCCACCACTACGGAGTTTTAGAAGAGTACTTAATCGATGCATAGGAAATGATCGAGGTGTGGAAATATCGACTATATGTATAATATATGTGTAGTACGGTGATTTTAATTCATTCATGGGGTAAATTTAAATGTTGAAAATGATGATAAAATATACATATATCCAATTTGTCTAGTTTGAATTAGATACCCAATCTAAAATTAAAATTTAATCTTATCAAAAGATATTGTAAATTGTAGTAAGACATAATTTAACATCAATTTTTCGTTTACATAAGGAATGATGATAAATGGTATACGTTGATTGGAAAGAATTATACTATCAACATTACTTAACCGTTCATTTGTGAGATGGACGACCAAGATTCAAAAAATTTTCGTTATTTTCGGGGGGGTTCGGAAGGACCAATCCATCCGAGAAAAAAAACCCTGAAAGATCATTGTTTTTTTTTATACATCCGGGATTCTTTTTATCGGATAGAGATGAGTTTGAATTTAATTCAACTGTTCATTTTTTAAATGAACGACTGATCTTTATTGACTGATTAAGATTACGCAAACAACATATACCATTTATCATCACCTTTACATGAGAGTGATACAAGTCTGACTAAGACCATACTGATGTCAAGTATGACGATAAAGCACTATTTCACTACATGCATTTATATATCAATATATTCAAAACACCTATCTTTTATCTTTCAAATTTTTCATTCAGTACCCTTATATTTATGGTGTACCGATAGGATAGTCGCGGACATGTCATGGACACGGTGACTACGAGGGATGCTGCCATGCTGGAGTATTCACCATCTTTACACATATAGAGACGGAGCTTATACTGCTACGTTCGTACATTCAAGGGAATGATTGGTAAAATCACCGTGAAATGCGTATTGAATTTTATATATAATGATTATATTATCATTGAAAATATATGAGAGAAAACAGGAAAAAAAGAGAATGAGAGAAAAAAATAATAATGGAATGAGTTGATACGATATAAAATAAAAAATTAATGATATTTTATTATTTTTAAGGTTAAAATTTTCAAATGATAAAATGTTATAATTTTTATGAGATAATTTAAAAAATTTGCATTTTTTATGAAAAGAATGAAGTAAAATAATATCATTTGTATGACTATCAACTGGTCAGTTATTACGATATCAGTCGACCCAACATGAGCTTTAGAATTAGAGCTTTGAATAGAGTTTCTATCATATATTTAAGGAGATTACCAGCAATTTTCAATCGTCCACGATGGATACTGGTGACCGATATGATGAAATCGCCACCTGCGAAGAAGGCACGCTTAAAGATCGGTAACGTTATTATTAGTTCCTATGGCTATTGGATTTTTACAGTGCTCCATGTATTGTAAATGGATTTTTTCTGTATGTCATATAAATCAGTTAAAAACTACAACAATTACCATTTTTAATTTTTTATAACAAAACAAACTACACTCAGATGATATGTGAATGTTACATCCTTTTGAAGTCATATACATCATATGTTGTCAATGTTACATGCAACCACCTATGTATCAGAATTAACTATACCCAGGAAACTGCAGCAATAACATACATAAATTTACTAGTATATCAAAACTAACTATACTAACTGTTTATGTTGAAATCGGATAAGATGTCTAGGTTTGTGAGGTCTGGTCTATGCTCACTTCGCCTACAATTATATCAGAAACAATAGACCAGGTAGTCGGGCCCGAGGAGTTTCTCTCGGGAATCGATTTCGATGTTTAAGTCAGTAAGGATTATATAAAAAACGTAATAAATGACTGCAGAGTAGGATCGAGAGAAATTATCTTTTTTGATTGACGAGGTAGGTATTCATAATAAATACTTATCTCTTCTTTATTATACACTTGATATGATCTCATAGATTAGGTGTCCACCCATCATTTGTTCTTTTTTTTATAAGTGATATTGAAGCTTTATTTTGGGACTTTAATGCATTGCATTGGCACGATTTTGATACCAATAATAATCATGAAAGTTACACATTATTACAATTGGTCACTGTTGACAATTGTGGATATGCCTCAACTTTTCTATGTGGAGCTCCGCGTGTGTTGTCCTCTAGACGTGATTGTCTACGCATGATTTCAATTTTGACTCAATTTCTCCCTTATAATGGTTCGCATTGATCTCTTTTGGCTTCTTTAGGATAAGACTAGACTATATAATAGCCTTTGCAAATCATCCATAAAGTAAGAGAGATTGGGGACTTTTTTTTTTTTTTTTTTTTTGACGAGGGTGTCCGAATCAACTCGCGCGCACCTCGATTAATCCCCCGGACACTGATAAGACGTCCCCCGTCAATATCGGGTAAAGCTTTGACCAAAGTCAACGCGCGTGGCCAACTTGGATTTTAAGACTAGTGGGATTCGAACCCAAGACCTTCAAGAAGAAGGTTGAGTCGAACACCACTACACCAACCCAGGTTGAGATTGGGGACTTGTTAACTACAAAAGAAAACAGGAAAAAAAATCTTTGATTTCTATAGCGTTTGCGATTCATCGTTGGAGCTCATCCTCATCAAACCCTCGAGACGATCTCCCTTCGCTATTTCATCCTTCGGATCTCCGACCTCCAACGACGACGTTTCACTCCAGCTTTGGGAGCAATTGCTACAGTTATAGGTGAATATATTAAAAGAAAAAAAAAAAAACAAGTCCCCAATCCATTTAGATACAATGATACTATATAATTTTATTATTCAATTTTTTTAGTCAATTTCATAAAAATCGTTATTTTTATAATCTTGTTTAATTGCTCCCACATTTGGGGTAACTTGCCATTGAGTATGAGCTACATAACTATTTTTACTTCCTCTAATAAAAATGGCTCAGATGTCTTTGAATAGTTCACAACATTGTTATAACTATAATTCACTATATTCGAACATTAACCACAAGCAGAGCCATTCCTGCCAATATAACAAAAAGAGACGTATCAAATGAATTTTATTTATTTTTAGAGCAAATTCTAAAAGTAATCCAACTGCCCAAATCTCTTAGTTCTTGTACTATCATATGGATAATATGTTATTTCGAGATTTTTTTGATGGATTCTTGGATTTTTAAGTTATTTGAGGTTATTCTATAATATTTTTATCATTTTTCATTCGTTTTTGTGCATTTTCAAGAGATTTGAGTTATTTTTATGGTGTTTTTAGCCTTTTGATTGAGTGGTGAGTTTTCTTTATAACACATGTAACGTCAATATAACATTATGCAAGGGAAATGAAACGACAATACATATTAAAGAAATTAATATATACGAAAAAAGGAAGTTAATGCAGCATTAGTTAACAAACTAGTGTGATCTTCTTTTTAACCATTGGATCGACTAGATGTGAAATTGTCTTGATATTTATTTTTTATTTTTTGTTCTTTGATCTAACGATTAAAAAGGAGGCTACAGTAGTTTGTTGGCTAATGTTATATTAGTCTTTTTTTTCCGTAATATATAACCATAAATATAGGATGTTGTCATTAATATACTAAACTTGATATCAAAAAAAATCAAATTTTGATAATAAAAAACTTAAATCTAGCTTTATATATTTATAATAGAAGAGTTAGATTGCAAGAAAGTCAAGTAGGATATATGAGTATAAAGATTTGATAAATTTAAGGTTTCCAATTATTCCTTTATACTAATAATATTTTTAAAAAAATCAGATTGACTCCAACCCCTAAAAAATAGCTGTTTGTGGGGGTATTTTGTTCCATTTTGGAAAAAATAGCCATTGTGTTAATAATATTAAAAGATCCTTAACGATATTTTAAAACCCTCACCATAATCCCAATGAATGTCAACAGTTTCGGGAAAAACATTAAAGGTTTGTAAAGTCGTTGATGGTTTTTACAATTAATCTTAACAAATCTATTTTTTAAATTATAAACGTAAGGTCTAGGGTCGAGTTGGGGCCAACCCTTCGGCCCTTTGGATAAAAATTTGGGGTAGAACCGGACCTCAATCATTGGACGAAAAACCCTTTAAGGTTCGTTCAGCCCTTCAAAGTCGTAAGGTTAGACAGTCCGACCCCATCTACAGTGACGGACCTCAAAGCCTAGGGGGGACGGCCCCGGTCCTCTATTTTGACACCTCTACTCGTCTTTATCTGTGAGGAAGTAGTTTATTCACCCTCCGACACCACATAGATATGAACTCCCTATTGATGCTAAAAAAAGAATACAAAAATAACATCAACAGATTTCAATTTCACAAATGAATACACCGCTATGATTGTCGAACTCATGAAATGTTTTCAGTCACACATTACACCAACAAAAATAACAATAATCATCTTTCCGATCTCGAACTCTACTACAACTTCGCCTCTCTCAACGCTGCCCGAAAATCGTCTTCGTTATTCCACGACGGGACCTGAGTGAATACAAAACAAAGACGGGTATAAGTCAAGCAACATAAATTCTTCGCATTTGTATAATATAGGAACAAAACAGACATCATAAGGTAAAAACTTCATCACTGTCTAGATTATTAGGGAAACTGAAAACAGTCCTAAAGGATTATTACCTCAGAAGTTTTTATCCGAAAATAATCCTCTATTTTCTACATCAGTTTATACTTCCGACTATGCGAGAGTAAATTGAAAACAGCCCCTGCAAGTCATGAAAGTAGATGAAGGATTAGAACTTCAATTGCCAAAATCGACTTTCTACCAACAAGCCAAGATGCATTCCAATCGCTATAAAACTTAGCACCGCGATCTCTTGTTCAAGATCTGTTTCCTACATAAATTAACAAGGTGCGAAAAACCCTATTTGGATATCATGTATCGCAGCCCAAAAACGTAACAAATACGGACACTGCAACATGGGCTTTGATTTTCATGGGCCCAAAAACTGCAGGGGAAGTTTCGCGAGAGATGGAGAAAGCTTTGATTATTCAACGCATCGCCGTTTGTTCCCCACTTT
Organism: Drosera spatulata; assembly: GCA_035668315.1. Lineage (NCBI taxonomy): Eukaryota > Viridiplantae > Streptophyta > Magnoliopsida > Caryophyllales > Droseraceae > Drosera > Drosera spatulata. The sequence goes on along the minus strand of JAOVYX010010837.1, from coordinate 19,809 downwards.
GGGTTTGCCGTGTTCACGGTTCCTTGGGTCGTCGTCGCGTTGTTATCCACTCCACCTGCACCACTCGCACGTTCAGCCACGCGCTCTTGGTTGGATTTGTTCATTTCCGGGAGAATATTTATGTAATAAACTAAAACTTTGTGGTTCTATGATTTTTTTATTTTTATTTTTTACAGAATTCAAGATTCCACGTCAATGAATTCGTATATTTTTTATTATAAAAAAAAGACAAAGAATTTGTATTCCTTTAATTGGATAGAATAGATCTTACATTCATAATTTTTCAATTACTAATGTTTCAAAATTAGGATATATAACTTATATCAAATAATATTAGATCGTCAAGTAACCTCAGCTATATTAAACGACATAATTTAAAAATATTTCATGATAAATTCACGTATAATAATATTTGATTATTGAGGTTCAATGTGTATCTTAATAATTACTACCTCCGTCCCGTAATACGTGCAAAAAATTTTTTGTTTCAATTACTTATAATCTTTTTTTTAGTCAATGTTTAATCTTAAAAAAATCACATTAATCATATTTTATTACAATAATGTTTCATCTCACAACAACCCCACAACCCCTAAAAAATATATTTTTTTTCATCAACTTTAATAAAAATTCAACATACAAATAATTTTCATGTCGGATCAAATAATTATAAATATTATAAAACGAAAGGAGCATGTTGTTTTCTGAAATCGAATGTCTCTTACAATATTTTTATATTTGACAAAAAAAAAATCTAACACATTCTTGAGGAGAGGAAGTACATGCAACGAAACTTTTGCCTTTTATCTACTAGACAAAAGATCACTTATGACATGTTCCTTTCAAACAACACGATCTCAATGGAGATCCTCCCAAAGAATTCATTACCAATTAATAGTAATCAAATCGTACTTTTACATCAAACAAAAATCTACCCAAGATTGATTATGTTATGTTACAATCACATATTCGTAACAGTCATCCACTCCACTGTACCTTATCACAGTTCTAAAACCGTCGATTTTGATTTTAAAATTGACGATTTCGATTTAATAAAATAACAAATCGAAACCAAAATTTTTGAGTTCGGTTTCGATTTCGACTTCGAGACAGTTCTGGTTCCAATTTAAGTTGATCATTGTTTTATTTTTATTTATTTTTATATTTTTTACATAATTTTGTTTAAAAAAAATACACATCAAAGTTACTTTTATTTCAAAAAAATTTATTAAAATATGATATAAGATTGAAAATATCAAAATTTATATAATCGTACTACAAAGTTACGTTTAATGTTCATCTTAAGATGGGATCCAATATAAATGAAAAATAAATACATGAAAATGTAAGATGTTTCGATTAAATAGGCTTAATAAAAAATGAATCAATAGGTATGAATTAGACAAATAAACAAATTAGAAAAAAAATACATTAACATTTTATAAAAAAAATATACGATTTGAAATCAAATCAAATCGACAATTTTGATTCCAATTTTTTTTAATAAAATTTAAATCAAATCAATATTTAATAATTCGATTTGGATTCTTAGAACCAACAACTCGATTTTCATTGAAACCCAAGGGTCTACCCTCCACCTTCCCCTCCCACAGCGCGTCGTGGCCCACCTCCCTCCCACAGCGCGTCGTCACCTTCCCCATCTCTCCCCTCATCAAAACCCAAAAAACAACAAAGAGGGGGCAAAAAAAAAAAAAGCAAAGAAGTGTCTCCATTTCCTTCCTCGTCTGCATCGCCGCCGTCGATGATGGCGGACGGCGCCGCGGCCCTGGCCGAGATCCCGTTCGACCCGGAGCACGACTTGTCCTTTGACTTCTCCCTCGACGCCTTCGACTTCTCCCTCGACGACATCCACTTCATCGATAACGTCCTCCTCGACAACCCTGTCGTCGATGATCCCACCCTCGATCACCACCACGATCACGATCACGGTCACGACCACGATGAGGGTCCTTTTATAGATTTGGAGTCCCTGATTGGAAACGCAGACTCCGATGTGGTTAGGGTTTCGGAGACCGATGATCCGATTATAGGGTGCGATGCGATTAGGGTTTCGGGGTCTTCTCCGGTGGTGACGTCGCCGGATTCGGATTTGGATAAGGTTTTGGTTGAGCAGGAGTCGTCTCACGGGTCCGGTGGTGGAGACGGGGATGATTCTGGGGTTTTCCAAGGGACGAACTCGAATTCAAACTCGACTACGCGGTCGGGGAACACGAACACCGGGGATCATGATGTGTCGAGTGTTTTCTGTTTCGAGGAGAAGATTGGGGAGAAATTGGTGCCGAAGAGGAAGAAGGAGGCGATTGAGGAGGATGAGATGGAAGAGGACGATGTATCTAGGGTTAGTAAGGTGTGGAAATCGGGTGTGGTGGACGAGGAGGACGAGAGGAGGAAGGTGAGGTTGATGAGGAATCGCGAGAGTGCGCAGCTATCCAGGCAGAGGAAGAAGCAGTACGTGGAGGAGTTGGAGGATAAGGTGAGATCGATGCACGCCACGATCACTGATCTGAATAGTAGGATCTCGTTTATGATGGCGGAGAACGCCACTTTGAGGCAGCAGTTGACCGGGGGAGCTGCGGTTTGTGTGGCTCCTCCGGTTCCTGCTCCTCATCCGGGGATGTACCCAATGACGCCTGTGGGTTATCCGTGGATGCCATGTCCTCCCTATGTGGTTAAGCCGCAGGGGAGTCAGGTGCCTTTGGTGCCTATTCCTAGGTTGAAGCCTCAGCAGCCGGCTCCGGCCCCTAAGGTGAATAAGAAGTCAGAGGGGAAGAAGAGTGAGGGGAAGACCAAGAAGGTCGCTAGCATTAGTCTTCTCGGGTTCTTGTTCTTCATGATGCTGTTTGGCGGATTGGCACCGATGATCAATGTCAAGTATGGAGGGGTTGGATCGGAGCCGGGTCTTATTAGTGGTAGGTTTGATGATGGTCACGCAGGCAAGGTTTTGAGGTTTGAGAGTCATGTGAACGGGACACAGGGTGGTTCTGGTGGGAAATTTGATCATGTTAATGGACATTGCGTGGGGATGAATTGTAGGAGACTAGCTGGTACAGATATGGAGCCGAATAAGGAGCATTTGAAGTCTGGCTCTGTGGACAATTCTAGCGAGCCTCTTGTTGCATCTTTGTATGTGCCAAGGAATGATAAGCTTGTCAAGATTGATGGAAATTTGATCATTCATTCCATTATGGCCACGGAGAAAGCCACCACTGAAGGGAAGAAGATTGGTGAAGGGACTAGTCTAGCGCTAGCCAGAAATTATGGCGCTCCTTATCCTATTCCTGGAGTTGGAAGGAATAATGTCAGGCATTCTCAGATAGAAAGGGATGGGAGTGGGCACCATATGGCTCTCGGCTCTGGTTCTACTGATGACCTGAGGTCAGCTCCATCTGATGGTAAGCTGCAACAATGGTTCCGTGAAGGCCTTGCAGGTAAATCACTTCCCGTCGTCATATATAGTTTGGTTCTTGTTATTTGGATTGACAATGAAAATAAAAGGTTCTGTTTCTTAATCAAGGTCCTGGGTGTTCTAATATGATGCCAGCTGCTGTGTTATTGAGCTTTAGATTTCTATTTCATGAGCTTGTGTTGTAGCTAGACCGATCATTGTTAGATGTATAGTCGGAATACTTGTAAAAAAAAAACCTTTTCTACTGCTAGATTGTCAAATGCATATAGTGTTCCCTATAGTTTCAAAACGTAGCTCTTAAGTGAAAGCTTTAGTTTTAGAACACCCAAAAGTGTCTCATGCCGGAACGCTGCAATGAAGCACCTGTTCCATCGCATATTGCATCCCTTGGAGCTTATGCGAGTGTTTCAGGTGGTTTTAGTGACACTGGTTCAGTGTGGCTAAGCATCTCTGTATATAGTTATGTGATCACGTGAGTTTGCATCTAGTTCATACTTCTCCTTTTGTTTACAGGGCCTATGCTGAGTTCTGGCATGTGCACCGAAGTATTCCAGTTTGACGTCTCACCGGCCCCGGGAGCGATAATTCCAGCTGCAGGAGCAGCTAACAGCACCACAACCACACGACAAAATCATCAAAATTCTACTCGGCTTAACAAGACCAGGAATAGGAGGATCCTTCGTGGAAATTCCATTCCCCTCGATAGCCGGACTCTAAATGTTACTCAAGAGCACGCCATACCTACTTCACAAACAGATAGACTTCCTGGAAAAGAATCGCGTTCTTCGATCATTGTCAACGTGCTTGTCGATCCCAGGGAGGCTGGCGATGGTGATGGCGAGGGCATTATGGGAACAAAGGCCTTATCTAGGATCTTTGTTGTCGTGCTCATCGACAGTGTCAAGTATGTTACTTATTCTTGCATGCTTCCGCGAGTTGGATCTGGCCCTCAGCTAGTGACCGCCTAAAGATGTTCCGCTGAGAAGCCCTATTAGCTTACCTAGTTTGGAAGTCTGGGAAAACAAGTTTTGTGCATATTTTGATCCTTAGATGAGAACTGAACCTTTATAGCATCTAATATAAACACCCTTTTAGAAGTATTGTTAATCCATATGGCATCTCCGCGCCAATTTCAGACAGACCTCTTTACTTGTGTACTATAATTACCATGAATGAAAGAACTCTTTGGGTATTTTTCTTGCCAAGTCTTCTAATGCTGTCCGCGGTTGGTAGATTGTTTACAGGAATTATCAGTCATCCAGTCATTGCTCGTCATGGTAATATACATTAACATCAGGATTCTCGTGTTTACTGGAAATGATAGGGATCTCGCATGACTAGGATATGATGCAGTTTTGGAGATGCAGGAGACTGCAATTTTGAAAGGTTTGCAATGTTTGAGTTTGAAATCCGACGTCATGTTCCATTGATGAAAGCACTTAGACCTCATGAACTAAGAATCTGAGATGTAGTGTTACAAGCTCTATATCGCCAATCAGCCTCAGCAGTTGACAATCCAAACGACTGTTGATCTGTATTTCCTGTACAAGCAATCTCTTCGCGTTGCTGCTCACAAAAACACATGATGTTATAACTTATAACACCTCTTACATGCTCATAATCACATTAACGAGAATTTCATTCCGCAACAGTCGATCACATCAGGCGGCAGGAATCGCTGCAGCTGGTTCATGTCTCTAAATGTGGAAGGAATCAACAATTGACTGTAGGGTCTTCTGGTGCGTCGGCCACTGTTTGTCGTTTGCACTGGCGACAAACAGAACCACCGTGTTCCCCTTAGCGGTTGCTTTCGCAAGGTTGTGTGTTCCAGTCAGAGCATATGGAGTCTCGAGTACATACTTGTAATACTGCCGAAACAGTGAAAGGACACGAAGGAGAAATGGTAAAAGATCTCATCACATAGATCAGATTCGAGATAATGAATACAAGAGCCATACCGTCTGATCACCGATCTTTTCAACAGAAGTCTCGAGCAACTCATCAGGATCAAAAGTGTTTCCGGTGACAAAAGGGCCGAGGGAAGCGATCACTTTCTCAGGGCTCCCTATGTCTTCGATAGAGGCGTTCGGTTTATTGGTCAATCTTATTAAGGGAGAAGCCACGACCTGGACCTTCCCTTGCTTTTCGTCCTCGAACTTAACCTCCACCCAAGGCTCCGCGCACTTCGGCTGGCAATAGTTCCCTGAGAGTATGTTGGCTACGCGCAGCTGCTTCCATGTCGGTGGAAGCATGAACTCATATGGTTCTACATTCCCTGCAAAACCAACAATGGAATTTTCAAGACACTCCAATATGAAGTGAACCAGGAAAACACCGATCCGCCGCTTCCAAGACCTCAAGTTTTCAATTCAAAGCTCCTTGCTATATATGAAATATGGACGGTTCTATACTAATCTACTCACCATGTGTCGTATGCACTATAATTGGTTCAAATTTTGTAAATAAATAATGATTATGCATAGTATTAGATATATAGATTTCGCCGATCTTCCCATACAGTGGAATACTCATATAGATTGTTCACACATATAGACTGCTCTTACTTATGCAGCGTCGACTAGGGGTGAGCATTGGATTGGATTATCGATGATCCAACCCAATCCAATGTTGTTGGATTAGATTGGATTGGATAAAATTTTGAGTTGAATTGTGATGGATTTGATCAAAATAAAATCCAAATCCATTGGATTGGATATGGATGAATCCATGGATTGTTGACTAATAAAACCCTAATTAAAAAATAAATAAATAATATTGATTTAGACAAAATTAGATCATAATCGCCATCTTATTTGGATACTCTCCCCCGAAATTAGGATTTTCTTTTGAGCTCGGCGAATGTGAGAATTTAGATTTGAATTTAGATCTATTGAACGGTAGTGGATTAGTGGATTTGGTTCATGTTCTATAGATCTGATGAAGTATTATTTGAGATTTGTGATAAGAATTATTTGATATTGTATTAAGCTTATAATTCGTTGTAAGAAATGCAGTTCGTTTCTTGGATTGTTATTAAGATAATAATTATGAATCAATTATTATGACCCGAAATACCGAGGGCTACTATTATGGACCACGCTACGCATTGATTCTTTTAACATATAAGGTATAGATGGATGTACCATGACATAGATGATGTTCGTATAGTAAGTTTACAATATTGTAGTACGTGATGTGTTCATATTATCATTATGGTATTGTTATTAATCTTTTATTCTTATAATCTTAAATAGATATTTAATTAAATCAATTTTCTAATTTCGAGAATTAATATAATGGATTCATCCATCCAATTCATTGTGATCCCAAAATTAAAAAACATTGTGATACCATGACTAATAATTGTAACTTTTTATTAGTTAATAATATAATACAATTAAAAAAAAATCCATTCAAATCAATCTAGATTTTTTTAAATGAATTGAATGGATTACTAAATTTCATGGATTGAATTGACTTTGAATTGGATTGATTACCCCTAGCGCCGACAATGTGAGACAAGTACAGCACAAACTCATATAAATCCTCAACACCAATGCAATTAACCAAGATGCGCATGAACTTGTTCCATCTGAATTAATCAATCCCATAAATCAGTTATCAACATACGAGACATCAAACCCACCAGCACGAAGAGCCGGAGTATCCTTCGCCGTAGCCTTGAAGACGACGAAGGAAGGGTCCGACGACGACGGAGGAAGATATGAACCCACGTCGATATCTCTCGCCTGCGCCGGAGCAGTAATCTTGTCATTGACACTGGAGATGAATGGGAGTATGAGGGATAGTCCTCCTGCTTTGAGCAACCCTCGTCGTGATTCGGTACAGGACAGTAATTGGGTCTGATAAGGGGAATGTGAGGAGGAGGAGGATGAAGGGTGCTTCAATAGAGGCAGCTGTGAGTGTGGGGTGGTCGTCAATGGAGTTTGAGAGGAAGTGGCCATTTTTTTGGGGGGAGGGTATGTGTGTGTGGATGAGGTTGAGATTGGTCTTTTGAAGGTTTTGGCTGTGCCCAAAATGACATTTCTGATGAGAAGCGATGTTTCCGATCTGGCGGTTAGGATTTGACAAATATTAAACTTATTCTGTAATAGGATATTGGTGAGTTTAATTTATATAAAATGATAATTTGATAATTCTATAACCTTCGTATCATGAAAATATCAAATTTATATTACGAATAATATTTTATGATAAATTTATATAGAATGATAATTTGATTCTTTTGTAATCTTCGTCGTACGTAAGTATCAAATTTATATTATAATTAATACTATTTCATAATAAATTTATATAAAACGAAATTTGATTATTTTTTCATATCGATTTAAATTTATATCAACAAATCTCTAATCCAAATCTTATGATTATTATGAAACGAACACTCAAAAGAGTATTTTTTGGAAAAAACCTAAAGAGCAAACTAAAGAGCAAACTAATGATCAAGGTGTATACAATTATTAGTGCAGTCCAAACATGATCTGGAGGTATGACTTGGCTCGCAATAGACAATATTTAACATTTCTGAGAGAAGTGGGAAGGAAAAGAAAGGAAGTCAGGAAAGAAAACCCAAATCGCAACGGCCATCGATTTTTCTCACCAAAGATCTGTGGGGAGAAAGCCCAAACAACTCTCCAACAAATCAATCCAAGCATTTTTCACCCCACTGGGTCTCTACATTCACCCCCAATTCAGCTCCCAAATCCCCAATTTCAATGCCCTAGAATTTCCTGATTCTGATTCGGTGAGTTTCGATTTGGGTTTCCCATTGTGTTTTTTCATCTGGGTTTGTTCCGATTTGGATAATTTCTGTGATTTTGTTCGATTCTGTTCTGGGTTTTCATTGTTTCGAACGTTTGGATAGGTTTCACCCTATAAAGGTGGGAATTTGGGTTGTGGGATTGTATTCTACAATGTGGTGTGTTTTGTGCGCTTGATGGTGTTGGTCTCTTGTTTGGGGTTCTTTTGAGCTTGTTGGGTTTTCGAATTTCAACATTGTATTTGCCGATTCAGTGCCAAAAAGGGGAGTTGGGAATCGGAAATGGTGTATAAGATGAACATGTCACCAGGACATATGAATGTATGATCACCAGGTCAAACTCGTCATCTGGGGTCGATAAGAGAAGTGATGAATGTAGTTAAACGCCTTCTCCTTGGGAATTCTCAGTGAGAGTGATGAATTCCGGAAATTTTTATCAATGCACATAGGTCTGTCATTGATTCACTACTGCGAGAGTGTTTCGGTGGAGATTCGGCTAGAAAGAGTGCTCCTAGTATTCTCAGGATCCATGTTATGATAGAAATCTGATTCGATATCGCTTTACTTACCAGTTACCAAGATAACTTTGAGAAAAAATGCCTCTTCCTAAAATGTTAGTTGCTAGCCATGGTAACTTTAAGCATGATAGAGTGCCTTAGATGTGAATAGAGTCTAGATAATTTGCCAACCTGAAGCTGCCACAAGTACCTCCAAGGAAATACCTTGCAGATTGTTCTATGAATTGTTCTGGGGTTTCATGTCAAATTATTTTGTTATGTGGTCGTGCTGTGCAGGTGTATCATTTCATGTCATCATGAATGCTAAACCAAAGAGGAGAGTTGTTACTGAGAATGGCGATGCAAGTGAGGATTTGGTCCTGGTGACATTGATTGGAAATGGGGAGGACTTGAGTCCTCTTGTTCGGCATGCTTTCGAGGCAGGCCGGCCGGAGCCATTGCTCTATCAGCTGAGGAATGTAGCCAAGAAGAAGGAAGCGGAGATTGAGGAATTGTGCCGACTTCACTATGAGGAATTCATTGTTGCAGTGGATGAGCTCAGAGGAGTGCTTGTTGATGCAGAAGAGCTCAAAAGTGAGTTAGCTGGTGACAATTGTAAGTTACAAGAAGTCGGAGCTGCTCTTTTGTCCAAGCTGGATCACCTTCTGGAGTCCTATGCGATCAAGAAGAATGTTACTGAGGCTATAAAGATGTCAAAAACTTGTGTTCAGTTGCTAGAGCTTTGTTCAAAGTGCAACTCCCATGTATCCGAGGGTCGATTCTACCCTGCTTTAAAGACGATTGAATTGATTGAGAGAAACTATCTGAACATTATTCCTGTCAAGAAGCTGAGAGGGATTGTTCAGGACAGAATACCAGCAATAAAATTGCATATCGAAAAGAAAGTATGTAGTGAAGTCAATGAATGGCTTGTTCATATCAGGACCAAGGCTAAACACATTGGCCAGGCGGCAATAGGGCATACTTCTTCATCTCGGCAAAGGGACCAAGAACTGCAGGCTCGCCAGCGAGAAGCTGAGGAGCAGAGTTGTACTGGTTCGGTAGACCTTGTATATTCTTTGGACGTGGAAGAGGCTGAGGGCGATTCTTCTGCTCTGAAGTTTGATCTTACACCTATTTATCGGGCATATCACATTCATAAGTGCCTTGGGATCCAAGACAAATTTCGTGAATACTACTGTAATAACAGGCTGTTGCAGCTGAATTCTGACTTACAGATATCTTCAGTGCAGCCATTCCTTGAATCGCATCAACCTCTATTGGCCCTAGTTGCCGGTTATTTTATTGTAGAGGATCGTGTGATGAGGACTGCTGGAGGTTTACTGGAAGCTTGTCAGCTTGAGACGATGTGGGAAACAGCGGTGTCTAAGATAAAGTCGCTGTTAGAGGAACAGTTCTCCCGCATGAGTGCTGCTACTCATCTTCTACTGGTTAAGGACTATGTCACTCTCCTCGGTGCAACCCTTAAACAATATGGGTATGAAGTTAGCGCTCTCCTCGATGCCCTTGACAGCACAAAAGAGAAGTACCACAATCTTCTGCGTGAGGAGTGTCGACAACAGATTTCTGGTGCCATTGCTAATGATACATACGAGCAAATGGTTCTGAAAAAGGAATCTGACTATCAGGCAAATGTGCTGTCATTTCAGCTGCAAACCACTGATATTATGCCTGCTTTCCCATTCGTGGCGCCTTTTTCATCCATGGTACCAGAAACATGTCGCATTGTCAGATCATTCATCAAGGACTCCGTAAACTACATGTCGAATGACGGCTCCACGAATGCTTTCAATGCTGTGAGAAAGTATCTGGACAGCCTATTGATCGATGTGCTCAATGAAGGTATACTGAATTCAATCAGCGATGGTGCGCTGGGTGTATCACGAGCCATGCAAATTGCTGCAAATGCATCTGTTCTTGAACAGGCTTGCGACTTTTTCCTCGAAAGTGCTGCTATAGAATGTGGGATTCCAACACGGTCAATGGATCGTCCTCATGCTACTTTGACAGCCAAGGCAGTCCTGAACACTGCTCGTGATGAAGCCTACATGCGACTGTTAGATCTGGTTAACAATAAGCTCGATGAGTACATGTCACTGACGGAGAATGTCAGTTGGACATCAGATGATGTGCCCCAGGGTGGGCATGACTACATGGACGAGGTCATCATTTACCTTGACACTTTGATGTCGACTGCTCAGCAAATCCTTCCTCTGGACGCTCTCTACAAGGTCGGTGTTGGGGCTTTTGAACACATCTCCAATTCTATCATGGGAGCTTTTCTCAGTGATAGTGTCAAGAGGTTCAATGCAAATGCAGTTATGGCTATCAACAATGATCTGAAGATCTTAGAGAACTTTGCAGACGAGCGGTTCCACAGCACTGGCCTGAGTGAAATCTACAAGGATGGTAGCTTTAGAGCCTACTTGATCGAAGCTCGACAGTTAATAAACCTTTTGTTGAGCAGCCAGCCGGAGAACTTCATGAATCCCGTGATCAGGGAGAAGAATTATAGCACATTGGAGCATAAAAAGGTCGCTCTTATCTGCGACAAGTTCAAAGATTCTCCTGACAGTCTGTTTGGTAGTCTTTCCAGCCGGAAAACAAATCAGAATTCTCGAAAGAAGTCGATGGATGCCTTGAAAAAGAGATTGCGTGATTTTAGTTGATCATTTTTGCTGCTGTTTCCATCTTCTGAGTGCTGGATCTTTTTGGGGTTCCATCTTCCTAATGTACATTGATTCTTTCGTTGCATTGCTCTTCAAGTTTCAGTCTATTTTTCTCTCTTTTTGGGTTGTGTTCGCTGGGTCTTCTTTGTAGGACATCTAGTATATTTTTTATTTTTTTTCTATTAATTCTTTTCTTTTCAGTTTTTTTGGGAGAAGATTTTCCGATTCTGGATGCGAAGATAACTATGGAGAGAGGTTTCCTCAGCTTCTTGATAAAGCATTCCACTATTATCTTCATGATTACGATTCAAATCTTTGTGGACTCAAAGATGTGTATTGAGCTTGTAACTTGACTGGTTTGCATCATGAGATCTCTAATATTCATTTCAGGTGCTTGCACATGTAGCTTGGTATGTAATCAGTGTTTATCCAGAACATGGCAACTGCCAACCTGATTTGATCGGATAGATTTTGGTTCATGAATCTAATTTTTATGTTTCATCAAGAATGGTATAATGCTCTTTTTGTTGTGGCGTTGGTTTTGTTATCACCATTTGCAGGATCTGTTCTATGAGAACCTCCTCGAACTTGTTGAGCATGTTATCATCAAATGCGCTTCAGAGTTTGAGTCTGGAAAGGTTAGCACTGCTTCGCCTGTTATATGTCATGGCTGATTCCGTTGTAGGTTGAATCACCATCCATGTGAAACCAAACAGGCAATATAAAAGTATATAACGTGCTAATCGATCAGCTTATTTCAGGTATAACCTGATGCTGCTGATGTTTGTCAATGAGGAAGGCGTTATTCTGTTCTTCTGGGAACATGGAGTTGCTGATATGGTCGCTAGGTCAAACTAAATATAGGTAAAGAAACAGGAGATGCGTGTTGTTACAGAAGCCGATTCTCTCGACAATGGTTGCTGTCAATATTTGATCTATTGAATGCTTCGTTACTGAATTCTGATAGACTCTTATTTGCTGTAGTTCACTATTTTCAGCTCGTCAGATACCCTTATTTGTTGTAATTCACTGGTTTCCGCTGACTGCAGAGTTCTTTCTGGTTCATAGTCCCTATGTGAAGAAATGTAGCATAGCTCGAGATACCTGAAGTCCATGGTACGAGTGGCAAAGAATTGAAGTCGATGATTCCGGGGAACTAGAAGTCAAGGTAAGGCGCTCGTGCGCATGTGTGGGTGGTGAAAGTCGAGCATTTAATGACCAAGTTCAACGATTAGTATATGTTTATTACACAAGTTGATTAATCGGCCTAGGGGTCGAGGTCATCGAGATGCCTCTATAGCTTATCAAGATCAAGCACACGACCGATCAGGACAAGTCGCGCAATTTGTTTACTTGTCCTCTTCCACGGTCTTCGCCTTCTTATCTTCATCAGCGTGTCAAACGAGGTCTTAAATTAAGCGAAACTATATCAGCTTCCTCTTGGTGTTCTCCTTGTTGCCCTAACAAATGAGTGGACACAACTTAAGTGGACGCCGAGTTTTAAATGATGATGATCACCAGTGCACAATCTACGAGCCGCGACTACCGAGAAAACATAACCAATCTCATTACGATAAGTTAAAAGCAGTTTCCTACATAACAATGTTGACGTCGAGCAGATGAGCCAATAACGTGACGGGTTAGGCTAGGGAGGGACAAATAGGTGGATGTAACTTAGAAGTGGTACCGAAAGTTTGCACCATAGATATTGATGAACGGACCACACCACAAATGTCCTAAACAACAAAATGAAAGGAATGGGTTGTGTTCTCTGTTTGTTTTTGGTGAAACTTTTTCATATGCTTTATTGGTCAAGTAAACGTAAGAGATTACGTCAGCTATAGTGTATGAATTTATGTAAATGGGGAAGAAAAGATCGAAATGTTTGTCAATTTTTACAGTAGACATGAATGGTATGGTATCTAGTACTTGAATGAAAGATAAATTGGATAAAAATACATAATGTAAGTTTTTTTATATTATGATACTCATTTCCATTTTATAATTCATCGATTCCTTATCTGCAATTCACAGATCTCTTATTTATTATTCATAAATCAAAATGGATATTAAAATATAAAAAAATTTATATTGGATCTTTTTAATTAATTCATCGTTGAATGAATGGTTTATAATAATGTTTTTTTTCTTTCTCACGTAGATTTATCTCCTGATTGGTCATTTTGTTTAAGATTTTAGTAACACATATAGGTGCCTCTTCGATTGTGTTTTCAATTGCTCGACATATATTCAGGAAATTTGTCGTTGCATCACTTGCATCAAACATAAAAGACAAAAAGTACTAGTATATGTTAATTACATATGTAACACTATTATTACAAGATTTTCTTAGAGAAGAAAAAATTCGTTTCATATTTTGAGATAAAGTTTGTCTCACTAAACATATCTGATCCATCCATGTATGTATCATTGGACTGAGAGAAAAATTTGGACCATTTTTTCCTTTTAATTATAAAATGGGTTTGTCGAATTTATGATTAATCATAAATAAGTTTATCTATGACTGAAAGGAATCCAACATTATCTTATGTATATTGTGGTTTTCCAAGTTCAAAAGAGAAAAAAGAAAAAAAAAAGTTAAAAAACACAATGAGCACCAGATATTGAATCGTGATGTTTTTTGTCGAAAATAAGATTATCTGTGGATAGAAAAAAAAAACCTTGTTCTTCCATTATAGGAGTAAAATTTAATACTCTACATAAAAAGAATACAACGTTACATCATCACTGCATTATTCAATACGTATTTTGAGGAATTTCATTATTCATCTTAACGGTGTGTAAAAATTACGTCATTAGTCATTGATTGAAATACATAACTTAAATTATAATTAATGTTTCACGATAATTTTGCATTCAACTTTATATACATTACTATTCATTTGTTTCATTTTTTTGGGAGGGATGGAGTAGTAGCTCCGTCCCATAATTATTGCATTGTTTACGTATTTTTTTATTATTTTATGTACATGGATATAAAGTTTCGTCTCCATATTAAATAGTGTTTGATCGTCCTACAACATATATATGATTAAAATATATAGTTTAAATTATCATTGACATTTCATGATAAATTTTTTAAAAATTATGTTTGATCGTTGTACGAAACGAGCCAAATTTTATCTTGAGAATAACAAAATGTCAAAAGTTGTAAAAATATTGCATTGGGGGAGTATATAATAACCTTATCTCTATATCCATTTTCCAATGTTCTCAAATAAATGCGTTGGAGGAGTAACTTAATTTTGTTATGAACTTGAAAATTTGTCGGATAAAAGTATGGAGTATTTTCTCCGACTTAATAGAATTATAATCCTTTGACTTTTGTGTATGTGTTTTTTGTTTTTTTTAAAGATTAAATTATCTTTTGATTTTTGTGAGTGAAAAAAATGAGAAAAAAAAACGAGAAAAAAATGATAGAATGGGTTGATATGATATACAATAAATAATAATGTTTTTTGATATTTTTATAAAATATTTTTTAATAAAATATAATTATAATTTAATTAAAATAATTTAATTTAATAAATTTCATAATATTTTTGAGACAGAGAGTATTTAAATTTATCGCATTGTCAGTGATGAATGCAAATTATGCAATATACTGGGTTTCGGGTTGGTGGACCTCGGTCCAATTGTTGGAACATAAAATATTACTAAAATGTTGAATTTGGTCTGTGATTTGTCAGATCAAAATGATATAGGTTTGATTATATGTTTGCAATCACCGAACTCTGTATTGCTTAGCACTTCTCTTTAATTGCTTCGAATGATTGTCTCGTAACAGAGTAATTCTGCTTCGGATGATTGAAGTTGAACAAAGTCCGACTAAAAACAGTCCGATCTGTTGGATTAGTGCAACAATCTTGACGCTTAGTTGCTCACTGCTTTGATGATCTCCAGGATTAGTCGCCGACCTATGGTGTCGAAAATGTTATACAAAAAGGATACACAACGAGATCCGCTAAATTATAGCTTGTTAAAAATCATTTTACTAAATTTGATGTATAAGTTTGGAACCATAGCCTTAGCCGTTATGCAAATAGATTGTCAAGATCTTGGAAGGTTGCAGCCAATTGATTTTTCGGTGGAATTGGGAAAAGCTAATTTGAGCTACAGTTCATTTTTGGACCATCCTCTTCCTCTAATCACTATTATTTCGTTTATTTGGCAATTAAATCCCTCTATTATTATTGAGACTTTTTTACCTGCATTTTTTGGGTAAACAACGACCACACATATGTTAGAATCTCAATACTGAGATTTGGGGATCTATTAATGTCAATTGGCTTGAACACTGAAACTCATGTCTCTTGGCTCCAGTGTCTAAACTTTAACTGACATATAAATTTTCTGTGCTAATTCATTTGATTTGAGATTAACAAACTCGTATTTGAACATGTCTGTTTTGGACAAAAGGTTTAAATTTGACATTTTTCTCTCATCTCTAAACATATATTCAACTTTTGTATGTTTTTGCTTCATGTTAATTTTTGACTCATGGTTACTCACTTTGATGGTAAACATAAGCTTAAATTAGATTTCGTGATATTATCAACATGAAACACGATGTTATTTCACCGGAATACAAATTGACCAAAACAACTCGTGCATGATTGACAAAATAAATAAACTGACTTGTATTTGTAAAGAGCCAAGGAAATGGAGAGCATAGGCCAGAACCCTAATCTCAAATCATTCAACCAATATAGACTTTGAACATATTATTCATTTAACTGTGCAATTTGTATTTCACATATGTACTCCGGTGATTTACTATTTTTAAACTTTCTATCATCGAACGACCAAACAGATTTTTCGTAGCATCATAAATAAATATCACATCCGTTTCATAATTATTGTAATATTTCTTTTCTCATTGCACAATATAACATGTAATTTGAGTAGTTTTGTTACTCATCTAAACGATATAATTTAATTTTAAGTAGTTTCGTTACTCATCTAGACGACACGATTTAATTTTTCTATTGGCACTCGATTATAGTACATGATATTTACTATCATTAACGTTTCACGATATTTTTTTTAAAAATAACGTTTGATTGTCCCGTAACACCGATCAAAATTTTTATCGTCATGCGTGTCCGATCAAAGAATTATAATTATTTTAAAACGGGGAGTAATTGAATAGCAAAACTCATCAAGCTGAACAATGACAGATATAGGAAGTGTTACATATACTACGAGATGAAGGGAGTAATTTTTCAATTATTCTCTCCGCTTCATAAAAATTACAACATTTGTCTTATTTTAATGTCCTATAAAAATTACAGTATTTTCGATTTTGATAAGAAATAACATCAAATCAGGTACATTATACCCACTAACTCCTCTCACAGTCGTTACAGTAAATCATATTTTTAATACTATTTAATATAAATTCAACACACACATAAATTTTCGATCCAAGTTAAAGTGTTACTCCCTCCATTCCAACAGAATTGCAATCATTTGATTTGACACGATAATTTATGTGTATATTGATTTTTGATATAAATATTAAATTACCCTTTGATTTTTGTGAGTGGAAAAAATGAGAAAAAGAAAAACAAGAAAAAAATGATGGGATAGATTGATATAATATAAAGTAAATAATAAGGATATTTTGATATTTTTATAAGGAAAAAATTTTTAAATAGGATAAGATTATAATTAAATCAAAACAATCTAATTTAATAAATATTATAATTGTATTGGGATGAAAAAAATATAATTTTCATGGAACGATGAAATACACACTAATTTTTACTTAATACTACTAATCTTCCTGCACTTCTTTATACATATATATAATTAAATATTACCAGAATGCACTACTATTATAAACAACGCCTGCAAAAGAAAATGGTCCTCGACCAGCAACACCAGCAGAGAGTCAAAGCAGATTCACATGCAACCAGAGGAAGGATTCGACAATATAAAATGCAATCCTGTGACCTTATTGTCAATCAAGTTGACTTGAACGTCAGGACAATAATTTCCCACGTAGATTTATATAGATTTATCTGAAATATAAATTTTATAAATATTATATATCAAATGTAATCACTATATATATATATATATATACTGAAACATGTATAGTTTCTCGTATAATATACCAATGAAATGAAAGCTGTAATACAGTTTTAACTTTTTTTTTCCCTGTAATATGAAAATGAAATAGTAATATGTTAAGTGAGGTCTAGCTTGTAGTGGGTCTCACCCACAACAGCTCTGTTCTCTCAAACTTTGTATAAATAGCAACCAGCACACTTCTCTTACTCCCCAGAAACCAGCAAGCAGCAATCAGCAGCACCAGAATATGGAGGAACAGACATGGAAGAAGCAGGAGGAGAGGCCGAAAAGGCAGCTCGGCGGCATCAAAACAATGCCGTTCATCCTCGGTGAGTTCTCGTAGCTTTTCCTTCGCGTTCTTATGTTAACCAGCGCGACCTTCTGCATTATGGAAAGCAATGCTCTTAATAGAGTCTCAAGATTGGAAAAAAAGACGGGTTGACGATAACTGAATGCTCGAACCAATTGGACTCTTAATCAAGCAAGACTGTGTAAGCAACTCGATAATATAAAGCTGTATTCTCACAAGAACATTTGGAGTTGCTAAATCGACAACAGTTTTTTGCTATATCCAAAACAACCTATCAATCCGCGATGCCCTTTTCAGCGCTATGGATAAACTTGTCCAAAAGTTGAGAGAGTCCTGCAATGATAGTGGAATTATTGTTTTAAAACAGCTTTTGGTACCTTTATTAAAGTAATGGCAAATGAGAATCAAGAGCATTAAAAACTACAGTACATAGGCTAATGGTATGGTCATCTTTTGCAGCAAACGAAATTTGCGACAGGATCGCGTCTGTTGGTTTCCATGCCAACATGATAACATACCTGACGGAACAGCTGAACCTGCCGCTGGTGGCCGCCTCGAATACCCTGACCAACTTCGGCGGCACATCCAGCTTCACTCCTCTGTTTGGTGCTCTAATTGCTGATTCATTTGCTGGGCAATTCTGGACCATCACTGTTGGTTCAGTCTTCTATGTATTGGTACGCATCTTTCTTGCACAACTTGAGTTCATCTGCAAAAATAATCGAAGCAACCGAGAAAATACATGTTAGAACCAGGTTCACAGACGCTTCTCCATCAAGCAATTACATAATCATAGAACCACACATTGGTCATAAATAGTTATTCATCATATCACAACTTCATGGACTATCCCATGAAAAAGAGTTCATTTTCGTCCATATGAAAAAACTAGTATGACAGTAACTTCAAAACCTGTGATCATAGGATGCTGATATAACCTGAGAAAAATTCAAAAACCCAATTAGGTCGATATGTCCACAAAAGTTTCTTGATATATCATTATCAGATGTTGATCTTTAACGAGAATTAATCAAATCATAGTTCAATGCAACAGGGATTAGTCAGCATTTTCATGTCGGCCCTTCTACCATCACTCCGTCCGCCACCATGCCCATCAGGGGAGAACTGCAAGGAAGCATCAACACTACAACTATGGGTTCTTTACCTTGCTCTACTTCTCACTGCCTTCGGCACAGGTGGGATAAGGCCCTGCGTGGTCACATTTGCTGCGAACCAATTCGACATGAGGAAACAAAGTGTGGCATCTAGGCGCTGGAACTTCTTCAACTGGTTCTACTTCAGCATGGGAATGGCAACACTGACGGCACTCACCGTCATAGTTTACATCCAAGAAAATGTCGGATGGGATTGGGGTTTCGGGATCCCCACCGTTCTCATGGCATTCTCAGTTGTGATATTCGTGGGCGGATATCCGTTGTATAAGAAGCTAAAGCCGGCTGGGAGCCCGTTGATCAGGTTGGTCCACGTGGTTGTTGCAGCCGCAAAGAAGAGGAGAGCAAGGTTCCCAGAGGATCCCAGCCTCCTGTACAGTAACAAAGAGCTGGATGCTGATATCTCCACTGATGGCAGACTCCTGCACACAGAACAGTTCAAGTAAGCTTCATTAACAATTTATGACACTATACTTGAGCAAAGAGATATGCTAATTCAAGCATTCAACAAGACGACTCCTCGTATCCTTGAGATGCACACTGGTTAAAACTTAAGCATGAGTTAGCACGAATAACTAATTTTTTAGTTGCGTTGTAAAACAGAATTTACAAGGTCAACAAGGATAAGCATACCTCTTTCTCATAAATTTCAATGTTGAAAACTTTGTCAATATACAACTTGTTCAATGGCACCTTCCTGGATTCATGCAGGTGGTTTGACAAAGCTGCTGTGGTAGCATCGACAGACTCAGACCCCCCGAATCTGTGGAGGCTAGCAACAGTCCACAGGGTAGAGGAGTTGAAATCCATCATCAGGATGTTGCCTATCTGGGC
>JAOVYX010010827.1:0-33549 GCA_035668315.1 Drosera spatulata | reverse complement strand
ACGTTACGTCTCAAAACTTTGAAACGAGATTCGTTTCTTACTTTTAATTTATTACAAAAGAGAAAACGTATATTTTCGTTACGTTTATTAATTTTCGAACTATTATTTGATCATAATTTTTATATTTATCTGATCTCAATTTTCTGGGACTTTACAAAACATCACTGAAGGAATAATGCACATGCTTAATGAAACCAATGTATTAGTAAAACTATTTCGATCTATATAACAAAGATTAAAAGATGGCAATGTGACTCCTATAAAACTTAGGCTTTTGGGAGAATTAAACAATGCAAGGTCACCATATAGTCTCCTTTTTTCTAATGATATTGGTGGTTTAATAGTTGCAAATATTGAAGAATCAAATGAAGATAGAGATATTATAGTACAATTTAAGAATGATAAACTACAAAGGATTACTAAACTTCATCCCTTTTTTATGACATTACATTATCCATTGCTATTCCTTTATGGGGAAGATGGTTTCAATATTATTAATCGAAAAAGGTCTGTTTACGGAAAACAAACTATTAGAAATCGAGTATCAATACGACAATTTTACTGCTTCCAATTACAAAATCGTCCAAATCAAGAAAATACTATCTTTAGAAGTGATCGTTTATTTCAACAATATGTTGTTGATGTATATGTTGCCATCGAAGAGGATAGATTAGACTACATAAGACAAAACCAACAAAATTTGTATAATATATTTAGAAGACTCAACTGTTCATGCTCAATGTGCCAACAAGCCCAATAGAACAGAACGATAACCGTCTAGTCTGAGTGAATCAAACATCAAGATTTGATGTGAGGTTTATGCAGGTATAGGAATATTAATGTGACACCTTTTGTACAGCATACTTGTACATCTTAGATTATGTAAAATAATCAATGCATAAGAATTGCAAAATTTATTTGTCTATCAAAAGTTGTTATTATGCATTAAATCTCCATCAAAATCGGGAAATAATTATTGCAAATCATACCAAGTTGGATTCTTCGCTACATTAAATGAAGTCAATAAAGCAAACACTGCTTTTTTTTTTAATGTTCATAGTCAGTGATAACTGGGGTATTATGCATGGAATAGAGGGATGTTTTGCAAATCCTAGAAGTATAGCCTTGAGGATGCAGCAAACTCCTTATTGTTCTATATATTGGTTGATTTGCAGTGAAAAAGTGACCACAAACTGCAGGTTACAAACTTGTCTATGATCGTGTTGTGCATACGCCATTATCTCTAATTTGAATTAGACAACTTAATATACTTCAATCAAATCTCAAAAGATCACTTTACATTAAAAGAGTCAGTTTACTCTTCTATAAATTTGAGAAATAGAAAATGCTTCTTCTTTTTCTTCTTGTTGCTCACTTTTCCTATCGACAGAATTTTCAGCAGAAATTGAGAAGAAGTTGAAATGGTGAGGCCGAGGGTGCAATTGGATACGCTTGAAGGGGAGCTATCAAAGGAGCATTTTTATTTGCAGACAAGATCCACCATCATCAAGAAGGCTAGAGAGATGAGCATCCTCACTGTCTCTGACATTCTCTTCCTTTCTTTATTCTTCTCTGGTGTCCCGACCATCTGCCTCGGTGACAACACGTAAAAAAAATTTCTCTCACTTAAAAATTGTATATCGACATTTTTTTCCTGAGAAGATTATAGTTGGTTTTCAATAAAAAAAAATTTTCTTAATGGATGGCGATTATATCTAATTGACTTGTGATATCCCAATCCTACATATATTTTATTTAAGATATATTTAAGAGTATTTATTATTATTTTTTATAGATATTTTTTTTATGAAGATATATTTAAGTGGATTTTCAAAAAAATAAAATAAAAATTGGGCAAGGTAGGGCACGAAGTCGCAAGATCCTTTTTTTTTTTTTCTCTTTTCATACAGTTTCTCAGAGCGCTTGTTTCCATCGAGAACCCCATCCCATTCCATCAAACACACAAAAGAGTCAATTAGGGTTTTCCTCTCATTGAGGATTTCTATTCGTTCCGTCTCAAGGTTGGTGATTCGATCTCAATCGATTCTCTCTTTATCTATTTATCTTTTAAAGAAGTTATTATGGATGGAAAAATTTGGATTTTTTTTGTTTTTGTTTTTCTGATACTTAATCATGGTGATGATTTAAGAGAAATCAGTTTGGGATTGAAGTTCAATGGAGGATGATTTTGATTTTAAAGGGAAAAAAGAAAACCAAATTTTGATTTCTATTGACTGCTATACAGTGAACTTTGAAAATTGTGAAAATTCCTATGATTTGAAATAAAATCTAAATTTAATACATTATAAAGATGTGGATGTCTATTTTTCAATGGATTTTACGAAATATCATTTCGAGTTATAGATTTTGAGCTATAAATCAAAAGGCAAACGTATGTCAACTTATAGGATTGGTTTATCAGTCTATATTCATGGATTTTTGTAGAATTTTTTGCTTATAGTTATTAAATGAGATTTATAACACTGTAAAGATATTGAAATCTAGTTTTTAGCAAAATTAACAAATCTCAATTTCGAACTTTCTGGAGAAAGTTACAGGCTGATTAATAAGCAAACATCAAACACTTTTGATAAGCAGAATCCCTAACTGGTCTTAATAAACTGTTATTGTTCGTAATGTTTTATAATTCGAATTTATTTTGTTGGATAGTTTTAGAAGTCTACTTTCTGGAGAATTTGATGAAACAACTTTTGTGATTATATGTGTGAAGTTATGAATTTTAGTACGTCGAAACGTCAAACTATATGATTTCTATAATAACTTCATTTGGAGCCTTTACATTGATTTGAAATACTCAAGATTTATATGCTTATTAGATATGGTTGAAAAGCTCTACGAGTCTATTTTTCAACGATATAAAGAAGTCTAAATTTTGATTATTGTATGACAAGTTATGACTATTTTTGTAACAAGACGTAAATCTGTGCTATCCTAATAATTTGGTGAAATGGAGTGTGCGAGACTAAAGTTTGAGGATGAATATTAGTTTTACGCTTTAATATTACCTTATTTGATAAGTATTAAATGTTTTAAGATCATTCTAAGTCATTTATATGATCTAGTTGAGTGATATGACGCTGACATTATTTTCATTAATAATCCAGAGTGATTGATGTGCTTTGAGCGTTGTTACCATCTACCTTTTTCATCGTCGATTATTTCGCGGGTGAGAGTCTAGCACCGCCCTTTTTTTGAACTCTATTATTTTTTTTATAGACCCATCCTTTAGAATGATCGGCGTACGTCGTATTTTTGATTCGATTGTGTCGTCAATTGAGATAATTTCATGTTTTTATTGTTGATTGGCTGTGGGCTATTGGTACTCTTTGTGTTAGTCTATTTTTAATACTCTATACATGTTAAGTTTATCGATCATCACTGTAGTCAGGTAAGTCCAGAGGTTATTCTGGCCTTCGAGGGAATAGAACAGTTGGGGTTTGACCCTACAATGACTCAACGAGTGATATTTGTCACTCGCGTCAGTTTACAGGTTTATGCAGGTGGTCATCCCGAGTGTAACTGTAAGTATGATTATGGATATCCATACTTCCATGATAAGATTTATTTGATGGTCCCAGGAGATTTATTTTGTACATTTCTATGTACGCCCTAGGACCCGATATCCCTGCGATTTCTGTTGTTAGTTGCATCATCCGTTCTTTACATTGAGAGGTGTTTTGCTTATTTGTAATTATATATATATTTGGGGAGTATACATATTTTCAGTTTACGGCTTATAACCTTACTGTCCATTATCTAATATTTTATCGTATACTCTCAACTGTTCTCTTTCCTTTGCTTACAACTACCAGCAATCTTAATATTTGTTACCACTATCCTTCTGTAAGTTTGTATGCCATTTGATCATTGTGTAGATTCTCGTTCAGCTTCGTAGCTGACGGTTTTTATCCGTCTATTTTTTTAAACAGGTTCACATGTTTAGTTGGACGTCGTGGATGCTCGATCTTGGACCTCATAAGACCGCATGCATCGTTTTCTGATTACTTTCCAAGCCATCTATGAGCTTTCGGGTTAAGATTTGATATTTCTATCCGTTGTTAGACTATTATATTTTTATGATATTTCGATGGAGATTTTTGACTATGTACTTTGGATTTTCATGTTTTCTTTCAAGGATCTTGTAACGTTGTTCATGACTGTTATTTATTTGAAGGTTTTTTTATTGTTTTAAAGGCTTACGTGGACTTTATTTTATATTTAAATTATTCACGTGTCGGTCATGCCCGTTTTGAGTTTGGGGTGTGATAGATCTAACTTGTGTTTTTGATTTCATTGGTGCAGTGATTTGCTCAATATTGTTACTAGGTTCTCTCAGATTGCTTATAATGATAGAGAGAAAAGGTTAGTATATTACTTTCCTTTCACAATCTTTCAGATTCTTATAACAGAAAGGGTAAAGTAATTGTTTCATTAGTCATAAAAATGAGTCAGTTAGTCACCTCAATAGATGTTTTACAACTGATAAAAAAAAAAGCGAAGTGGATCTTGCTATTGTTTCAGAATTATTCTGTTTTGGATGTTGCTGTGATTCTTTTCTTGGATTTCTAATTTGTGTTATCTATGGTGGTATCTGTGCTGTGTCTTCTCATGTCCAGGAGGCTCGATAATCTTCAGGTAAGTTTATTCAGATCAAGTTTTGCGCTTATCAATTGAACAGAATGGTACTCAAGTTTGTGTAGTAACTGATTTGTTCTTGGTTTGTCTTCATATTTCAGACAATGAGAGCGAATTACCAAACTGATGAATACATAGTCGATGTGGAGATGCTACATAACGGTTGGTATGCAGCCTTGAAGTCATGAGGTTCTTAATGGTTGCTGTTGCCCTTAAGAAATGTTTTGCACTTTGAATATTGCTATCAATGCTTTGTTTGATTGTCGTTTCTCTACCGTAATTAGTGATTGTTCCACGTCAAAAGGGTTTCAATTATTAGTAAATCAAAGGCCGTTTTGGCTTTCTTGATGTATATGTTTAGATTTCAAAATTATTGTCAACCAATCGAAGAATGACAGTTGACAATGACCGCCGATGGTGTGAGATCTAGCTCTCTAGTTTTTACTTTTAGATTAGTTGAGGCTAAGATATTAGGGAGATATCCACATGTAAAGTTGGTTACGAAAATTTAACCAATCAATAAAGATTAATCGTCCGGATTAAAATCAAACTCATCTGTATTCGATAAAAAAAAATATCGGGATAATTTATCCCGAATATATAAAAAAAATGCCTTTCGGGATTCTTTTTTTCGGATGGACTGATCCTTCTGGGAAAAAGAATGCCGGATATATCAAAAAATCCAATGGTCTTTCAGAGATCTTTTTTCCGGATGGATTGGTCCTTCCGAAAAAAAAACCCTACAGTCCGAGAAAAAACATTCCGAAAATAACAAAAATTTTTTAAATCTTGATCGTCCATCTCACAAATGAAAGGTTAAATAATATTGATTGTATAATCCTTCCTACTCAATGTTGAGTGTGGCTCATCAACCAAGATATTATGGGAGCAAATATTTCTCGATGTCATCCCGGGAATCAGACACCAGTAGAATTTCCTAGATTAATTAAGGCTTCTCTTTTTGAACAGTCTTAAAATCGCTGAGATTCGTGACAGACTTCTTTTTCCTTTTTGCAGGAAGTACCGAAGGTTAGCGGTAAGTAGCTTATATGTGAATAATGACTATGATGTCTATAAAATCCATTTAATTGTCTCCCTATTTATTAACTGCGTTGACTGGCATTGAACCTTCATTAAAGTTTCATTTCCATTGAAACACAGGATTTACACGATGAATCGATTCAGTTGAAGAATAAGCTGTCGACTCTTAATCAAAGGAAAAGGTAATTTTTTGCCTACTTGCTTCAGGTAATTTTTCATTATTAAATGCTTCGAAAATAAGCAAACTCTGTATATTTTTTTCCCCCACGCGCTTGTAGCCTGTGGGAGAATCCGAGAAGTGTAAACAGCATTGAAACACTCAAGGAGATGGAGAAGACTGTTCTGAAGTCCATTGAGGTTGTTCGCAAGCGTGAGGTGCCTATGACCGACTAGCTTACTTTTGTTTAACCCATCATACATGATTTATCTGTGACATTCATTAAAGTACCGAGTATGGTACTCGTTGACAACTTGATAAAGTGTAACCGAAGTCTACGAAGGCCTTGATCTGATCGCTGTTATCTCGCATGCTCAGGAAGAACTCAAAGCTGAAGAGTCGTTAAGGAATCGGGATGAACTGAATGCACCCGAGATATCCAAGAACCACTAGGAACAGAACATGTGGGGCATGTTGTGGAACCAGGCCCCTGAACCGAGCTACCATGTACCTGAGCTGAGTTACCTGGCCCCTGGACCCAGTTACCTTGCCCCTGGGACCGAGTTACCATACCCCTGGACCGAGTTACCATGCCCCTGAAGCTAGGCACCAGGCCTCTGAACCAAGTTACCATTCCCCCGAACCTAGATACCACACCGCTGAACCAAGTTACCATGCCCCTGAACCATGGGACCAGGCCCCTGAACCGAGGCGGTGGAAGAACCCACATTCCAGATTTAAGATTCCTTTATCATTAGATAAATATTCGACATGCGAGATTAAAAAGTAAACTTATGAATTTAATTACTAAGACTTTATTTATATTATGGGATGAAGCACCAATGATTAATAAATATCATTTTGAAGCTTTAGACAAATCAATGAAAGATTTAATTCAAAAATCAAGAGAAATTTTTTGAAGGTATGCCAATATTGTTAGGAGGAGATTTTAGGCAAATTTTACCGGAAGTACAAATGAGAGAAAAAACAAAAATATTAAATGCTTCAATTAATAATTCATATCTATGATCAAAATGTGAGATTGTTATACTAAAATAAAATATGAGATTTTTTAGTACATGTTTAAACATAGATGAAAAAATTAAAAAAAAAAAGGATTTTAGACATTGGAGATAACACTATAGATGGAATAAAAAAATTGATGAAGAAGATATCACATGGATTAAAATATCAGAAAACTTTAAAATATGAATTTTAAATTTTTTTTAAGAAGTATTGATCAATAAATTGCATTGGATTAAAAATGATGAAGTATCAGATAACACTATAAGAAGTATTGATCCATAAAAAAAATGATGAAAAAGATACCACATGGATTAAAAAATTTTAGTGGTCGCATAAATTGCAATTGAAAACAGGAATACCGATTATGCTTTTAAGAAATATTGATCAAAGTATTGGATTATGTAATAGCACACGAATTTTTATTACACATCTTACAAATAGAATTATAAAAGGAACAATTCTAACCGGAAATAATATTGGATAAAAAATATTCATTCCAAAAATAGAAATGTCTGTAAATAATACGAAATGATCATTCATTATGAAATAATGATAATTTTCAGTTAGAGTCAATTATGCAATGACAATTAATAAAAATTAAGCTTAATCACTAGAAAAAGTTGGTTTTCATGTAGTAGATATAGACCTACTCCCAGGCCTTTATGCAGGCCGGCTGGTCACGGTCACCCTTTATTGCTGGCATGGAATGGTTGTAGACTCATAAGTAGTCGAGGAGTTTCCTCTGTATAATTTCCACCGATAATCACTCATTTTGTAGATAGATCTTAAAGTTGATGAGTGTCGACTTCAAGCAACGTAAATTTAAACGGTGATTGAGTTATCAAAAGATGATCCTGATTAAAGTTCCATAAGCTATATCTTAATCCATGGGCATATTCATCTCCTTCACACTCTTTAAGCTTATGGACTTGATTATATTTTATGCTGTCTTAACTTTCTTCTTTCTCACCAAGGTGTGGGCATATATGCTTGGCGCCAAGGAGGATCACTTCAGGGTTTTGGCCTTCTGCCTTGCTTCCTTTCTACTCAAAGCCAAAAAGGTTGCTCTCTGCTCCACATGCAATGCAATATAACCATCACAAGGAAAAAAGACTAAGAACTATCGAAATGGCTAACGGCGGAATACTCGACTCAGTTTCTATTCTCTATTCATAGAATAGAGCAGAAGCATGTGTAACTACAAAATCCACCTAAAACTGTATGCTCGTCTTGAACTCCAATTTGCCGTTTGGTGCTACTATGTATAGCAGGGAAATCAACAACCTAGGGAATTAAGTCAATTGACAGAGTTTGAGGAGGACGAAATATACGCAGTCTTATCTCTATTGCATAGCACCGAAATCAACACATATCATTAAATTCGGTTACCAGCATTATTCTAACTCTAACTTCAATGACTATGAGAAGAGAATCAAAGTTAACTCAATGGCTTTTTTTCAATAGATCCCTGGTTTCGGACTGTTTTCTAGTAGGAATATATGACAGTGATAGCTTGGAGAAGTACCGAATGAGAAAGGTATATTGCCATGAGCAACCCAAGATCTCCTCAGTTGCCTTTGCCAGCTCTATATACTTGTTCACAGTGACTCAAGGAGTGGCTGCTTTTTATAAAGGGCCTCATATTGGAGTGTAGATGTAATGCCACTGAATTTGATAGCTATTTCGCCGCATACTATACAAGAAGGATGAAGGACGCAAGAGGCTGCGGCACTCTCATGCTTGTTCTCTCCATTGCAGCTACTCTGCTCAATCATTCTTGTAAGTTGATCTTCTTTCTTTCAACTACTATCATTGTTGTACAAAGAGCGATTGTCTGGGCAGAGACGCCATCTGAACATCCGAACGTGACTTTGGAGGTCCGAAATGCTCTCCTTTCCACTTCACAATAGACCTTCACCTAACTGCCAAGTTTCGTATGAGAAACATTTCACAGGAATCACCCAAACAGAAATACTAGTCATAGGAATCACCCAAAGAGAACTGCCTATTGTGGCATTGCCCGACTCCTGGTGGCTACTGTCCTTTACAATGTGGATTAGCATCTCGATGAATAAGAACAGCTGTCGAACCTTCTATTTTTCCTGATATACTCAGTTTGTTCGGAAAGTTACTGCCTAAACTACTGATCTCTGCAATGCAGATGCGAGGAAACATCCGAAGGGTCCAGTTACCATCGACACGATTACTGAATCACAAATCCTTGTAGTTGATGATGAAGCTTCACTGTTAGAACTAATCCCCTCATCATCCTATTTGGGTTCACCACTTACATTACCTCCCTATGATTCTCTCCCTCCTATATCCATGCCTGAAGATTCTCCCCCTCACTGTGTCTGCACACCCACCACTCCACTGCCTCCTACTATTGGTGAACCCACTCCTTCACAGCGCACACCTCCAAGCCCATTTGGGACACTCCCAAGCCCGCCTCCTAGCCCTATCATGACGATCCCAAGCCCACCCCCCGAACCTGTAACAACCCCTACTCCACCTCAAAGTTATGAGCCGAGCCCAAACCCGCCTTATGTCATCCCTATGCCCCCGGAATCCATACCAAGCCCGCCTTCAATTTATGAGCCTAGCCCTCCTGAGATCATCCCGAGCCCACCTACGCGCTTCCAACCGAGCCCGCCTACAGGACTTCAGCCGAGCCCACCCATCGGGTTCAAGCCAAGCCCACCCACTGGGTTTGAGCCAAGCCCGCCTGCAGGATTTCAGCCGAGCCCACCTACAGGCTTTCAGGTGAGCCCGCCCATCGGGTTCCAGCCAAGCCCACCCACTGGGTTTGAGCCGAGCCCGCCAATAGGATTTGAGCCAAGTCCACCAGTATTCGAACCACCGGTTGTATTCCCTCCTCCAGCTGTGCCACCACCACCGCCAGCCAGTGAGGGCTCTCTATGGTGTGTAGCTAAGCCTACGGTGCCTGACCCGATCATCCAGGAAGCGATGAACTACGCTTGTGGCTCGGGAGCAGACTGTTCCGTGATCCAACCTGGCGAACCCTGCTATCAACCGAACACCCTGTTTGCTCATGCGTCGTATGCTTTCAACAGCTATTGGCAGAGAACCAAAGTTGCTGGTGGAACCTGTGATTTTGGAGGGACTGCAATGCTGGTAACTGTTGATCCAAGTAAGCTCCACATCCTAATGAAGAATCATTCCCAGGAAGAAAATAGAGTAATCCTAATGTGTTTCGCATGAATGACCTCATTATAACAGCACTATCCTAAGAACATTGCTAGCTATAGTTTCACATGGCGATAGAACGGCATTTGAGTAGTATATGAATGAGCTGACAGATCATAGTTCTCCTATTTTACTACTATCACAAGTGCTTGTTCCTGACAAAACGCTTTCTTCCCTTAAGTACCAATAAAGATTGCTACTAATGATCATTTGTTGTCATTTCAGGCTACGATGGATGCCATTTTATCTACTACTGAGAAATCTTACACCGTCCCACTCTTGTCAAAGTGACCTCGAGCAGCTGCTTTTTCCCATTTAGGCCACGACAGAGTTCGCCGCTGCTTAAGTTCAAGATTAGAGGAAGTCATAAAATTTTGCAACTGCAGGCTATTTTTCAACGATGAATTCATTCCTTATAGTAAACCTTGTTATATATACTTATGAACTGAACTGCTCGTTCGGATTCTTCTGGGAAGTCAATTCATCTGATTCAAGCAAGATGACAGTGATGGGAAGCAAAAACATTTTCATAAGAGTTGCACTACTGTGTCTTGTTTAATGCCCGAACTTAGACGAAACCGAATTCCTTTGCTTCGAATTTGACCCATGACCAGAACAGTACATGTATAGCCATCTTAGATATGATTAGACCCGAAGATGCATCCTCCTGAAAAGGAATAGTGAAGGGGGTGAGGTGGGGGAGGGGGGGGCCCTCTTGATCTAAGATGAAGTCAAGGCCTGTGCTAGTCAGCTTAAGCACAAGTAACAACAGCATCTTACCCAAGAAAACCATAGTTCAATCATGAATATCTTATCAAAAGTTCCCAAGAGGTTTTCCGGAAGAAAAACTCTCACACAAACAAGGAATAATATGCTACAAAACAATAATACTTTGCGAGATGCTAGTTCGCTAGCAGATTAGCGAGAGAATACAGTGGCCCCACTTAAAGAGTTCCAAGATAACATGTACAGTGGACAATGCACGTGAGAACTCTTCCTGTCTAGGGGATAAACATAAAGTTGAGGAAAGAATCAGATTGAGATTACAAATTACCACAAGATTAGCTACTGTAATTCGACGACAAACAATCAAGAGTGGCATCTCCAGATCACCGGTAATGTTTAATATAGCACACGTATACATTACTGAGAACCTGGCTGCCGATGATGAGTTGATGAAGTACGACATGTACAGTGACGAAATTTCCCTGCAAGATCAACGTCCGCCAGGAAGCCTGTTCCATGACAAATAAGAAGGATCTCCAAGTCGCCTGCAAATACACAAAACAACAAAATCACCCGATAAGAAGGGTGCACTGCATAAAGCAATCAATGACTGCTCTGGTAACAAGAACCACTGTAACTTTACGTATGATATGAACCCTGCATTACAGGCTCTCGCTTAAAATACGGTCTACGAAATAGAGAGAACTTATATATCGAAAATCACTTGACAGTAACCAATCTGAGACCACCTCAAAGTAAACAAATGTGAGCCACAACCATACCTTGGCTTGATGAGATATATGAGTGTGAACAACATGGCTAGAAAGAAGCACAGGCCACCAACAGTCAGATAAGCAATGCCAAGAAAGTCGTTCTTCCCGCCAAGCCAACTAGTAGTGGAAAGCACCAGCATCTTCTTTCCACTGAAACTGTACGTGTTGTAGTTGTTTTTCAAAGTCACCTGTATCACATCATTTGCCTGAAGATCTTGTTCAATCCTCCCGTACAACTTCCTAAAAGTCGGAAGAGCCGCTGTCCTCATCCAAACGATAAGATCCTCTTGCTCGGACAACTGTGCCAGGAAACAAACCACAGGTTGTCTCTCCATCAGACACGCCATCAAACTTTTGAAGCAGGAACCACAGAATCTTTTTGTTACTATCAGGTAAATGCAATAGAAAAGATCTCCCAAATATTAGCATCCTTTTTGCTTCAAATGCAGGAAAAGCCCCACAGGTGTCTAAATTGCTAGTCTTGTAGAATGGAAAATACATGCATGATAGTTTGTACGAACTAAAAGGCTCTTCACTAACACGAAGCAAAAATGGAAGTCACCAAAAAGACCAGAAAGACTGGATAGCACAAACAAGATACCAACTCATAAATGCACTGGTCAGCATAAGCGAACTCAAACCATAGTAGCAGCAATATTGTTCAAACCATGAACAGAAAAGGTCTCTAAAACACAGTATGAAATGCGAATCATTACTCCATCTGACAAAATGATAAAAATCTTACCGGAATGGATGAAATCAAATGACCACCACCAATGAGGGTTCCGTTCTGGAAGTTTGTTGGGAACACATCTTTCCCAAATTTGTGATCTCTATCACTCTTCCACGAAATATCCGTCTTGTTCACAGTCAGATTATCGTTACCGAGAGTAAACTCATATGTATCATTGAACACACTCCAGGCAATAAGACCACAAGGCACGATTGGGTTTCCATTAGCCACATCTTCTGGCTTGCAAGCACTGACATCATCGGCACTAGCGTTGTACCTCAGCTGAGCATCACTTCGGCTTTTCACATACCTGGCATATTTTGTTGATCATCAGTTCACTGCAACAGGACCTTCTACAGAGTAAGAACACGCCCAGAATTGCCACTAGTTGGATCAATACACCCCTAGCCCCCACCTTCGAATAACACAGGTCGAGTCAAATCATAGAACTCAACAGGATGTGTGTCACTTTTCTCAGCTTGATGAAAGCTATCTCTATTGCAATATTTTTGTATTTCCACTTTCCCTCTTATTCAGAAAGAAAATGGTTCGACATGCAATTATCCTCATATTTCCAAGCTCTTAAAGCACTTATATGCTGTCATATTAATTTTTCTGTTATAATAGGGCAAATGGAAATTAATTGATTTCACAGCATGTTTCATTGAAGAATCTCATAAAGGTCAGCTTGAACCATCAGCTTCTAAAAAGTGATGACTGCAAAACACTAGTGGCCGGCGTCAATCAAACAACAAAGCATAGGCACCAAAAAGAGAAAGGAGCATAGCAACCAGAATGTCTCCTCCCACTGTTTCACTTACACTCCGAAATGAATATATAGTTAATCAACCAACCACAGTGAATATATATTACCTGCGGTGATTCTGATAGAAATTGTCAAGTTGATAATATATATAAA
This sequence comes from Drosera spatulata, assembly GCA_035668315.1. Taxonomy (NCBI): domain Eukaryota; kingdom Viridiplantae; phylum Streptophyta; class Magnoliopsida; order Caryophyllales; family Droseraceae; genus Drosera; species Drosera spatulata. The sequence continues at coordinate 20,311 of JAOVYX010010827.1, read as the reverse complement.
TGGGTGACTTCATAAGCTTAGGCACCTGCATCAGGGAAAAGAAAAAAAAGAGAGGGGGACATTTGATTACATGGACGAGAACCAAGAGGAACACTCTTTGATGAAATGACCGTCATCAACAAGTAAAAAAGACATTTTTTCCAAGAAAAGTGAAGAGTTAGGAAACTAACTGTTATTGTTATGTTGCAAGATTTGGTGACATTGCTCTGAATGTATTGAACCTTGTCGGCTTTTGAGCTACTTGAGCTTGGAGGCACACATACATCATCATAGCGATCAACAACTTCAACCACCTAACATCACAATTCACAAGGTTATTCATGATTATCCATGCGAACAAGTACATACATGGCATGCGAAGGAAAGAAAACAGCATACATCACGTGATGCAAATAGAGCAGCAACTCCAATGGGAATAAAAACCACGCTTACAAGCAAGAATGCACTGATCACCTGCACAACAATCGCATAGCATGTTAATCAGAAAGTAATCAAAATAAGTTCAATGACAAAAGATAACATATGTAGGGAGTAGACATAGTAGCATTACCCATCGTGGTGTTAATATTGGTTTACAAGCTGGAAGTTCTTGTTGAGTAAACCTTGAATCTGAAGAGAGAGAGAGAAAGAAATTTCCCAAAGTAAGCTTTAATTCTTGTCAACAGGATCATAGTCACTTCCAAACATATTTATAGGTCTTTGCATATATTGCATGGCATGTGCGTATGACCATATCAATACATCTCATAAACATGCAAGGAGAAATGAGTAGGTGCAGGACTATGCTCGCGAATGGCACATTGACTGTTGATTGTTCCATCTTCGTTTGTCACCAATAGGCGCTACTCCAACATCCACTTTAAAACCATTTCAAATCTCGCTGTGCTAACCACCTCAAGGTGAATTCGCAATACGAGCACAGAACTGGTCAAAGGACAGTCCTAGTTGGCTCAACTTATGTATCAAATGCAGACACTAAGAAGATTGGTTCTTCAGTATCTCCACCGAGTAGCGTATACTTCTCTACCCCAATACCAGTTACTTACACGAAACTTTTCCTTAGGTATACCACCATCTAAGACAACAATGGCCCACACATCTCGATTTCCAAAGTTACAATAAGATCCAATCACGGCACAAGCTCAGTTCGGAGCATCAAAATCACGAGCCAAACAATAATGATCCAAATCTACAAGGTTAAGATGCTAGAATCCTTTGTTACTATAAACCACTACTATTCTAAGTCTATAAGTATCCAATCTATAGTAAATCCTTCCCACCTACCTAATCGGCTACTACTTCGCCCGATTCCCTTCATCGTCAAATGCATCCAGCCTATTCAAACCACCCTAGTCACTATAGCTCAAGTCTCCTATCTGAACACTAAACTGTAACACACAGGTATGAGCCTAACACGACAGATACAAACAGATTCCAATGGTCTTCTACAAATCATCATCATCATCATCATCATCGACATCGAAAATATCAAAGCATAAACAGTAAACACACATCAAGAACCAAATTCAACAACCAGCAGCAGCAGCGCGATCAGAGAACTCACACTTAGGTCTCTTTGAGTTCCTCCTAGGCGCGGCGGCCTCGGCGGATCCGACAGCACCAATCACGGCGGTCGACGAAGCAGCGTTCGAATTATTCATCATCGGAAAACCTCAACCAAACCTCCTCGATTCAATCAGCTCGCTTATGCAATTGATGAACAAGACAAGATCGGATTCCCAAAATCCAGAATCTCCGTAATCGGATTCAGAATCGGAACTCCAATTAGGGTTTGACTGTGATTCGAGGAGAAGCAATCGATGGGAGACGAGGATGATGAGGAGGAGGAGGAGGATCGAGGAAGAAGTCGCCGCTCGCCGGCGGCTAAAAGAGTAGAGATTCGTGGGTAGAGTCAATAGGGAGACGTCGTTGAAATGTCAAATATCGATTACTATTTCTTCAAATCACGCGGATTTGGCTTCCCTGCTTCTCGTTCGTTGCCCACGTCGTCGTCGTCGTCTTTCTTTTCTTTGGTTTTTTGGGTCAGATTTTTTGTGCTTTTGTTTTTCGCATCTTCTTCATCGGTGTGCTATATGCTATGTGCTCACCTATTCGTCAATATTGGCCTATACGTGTCAATATGGACAGGTACAGGTAAGTGTGGAAAAAGAAGTTTTATACTCACAGGTCCCTCAACCTCGTTTTTATACATGTACAATAATAAAATATACGCACACAAAAAATATTATTATAAACTAAATAGATAAATAAATAAAGAAACAAAATGAATAGTCATTGTATTAATTACATTAAATATAACTATAATATCCTAATTAATATAGGATCAATCAAACTTGATATTAAAAAAATCAAATTTTAATTTTAAAAAATATTAAATTAACTTTATATATACTACTTCTTCCGTCCCATTCAAATTATAATATTTTTTTTTTGTCGTCTCGTTCAAATTATAACATGTTCTTATTTATCAACTTTTTTATACGAAAATACCAAACTATCCTTACTTTATATCACATCAACTAACCTATCACCATTTCTCTTTCTTCTTTTCCTCACTCATTTATCTCACACACTCACAACGATAAAATTATCATTCCTTATTAATTTCACACGCACATAAATTATCGTGTCGAGTCAAACCGTTTCAATTTGAATGGTACGGACAAGTAGTTCTTAACCTGGTTATAAAATAATAATAATATTTTATTAATTTTATCATTTTTAAAGTAATTACTTGTAACTTTTTTTAAGTAAATATTTCATAAATTTTGTTATTAAATTTATATTTCGGATAATTTATTAAAATATTATTATTTTGAATTGAATGTGTATATCAATTAAGATTATTGAAAAAAAATATTAAATTTTGTATTGATTTATGGGGAAAATAATATGATATTAATTATTATGAAAAATACATTATCCAACTTTAATTTTAAGTTTTTTATAATCATATAAAAATTTTTGTTTGACAATTTGTGATGGTAACTTAAAGTGTAAATTAAAAAAGATCATGAACTATTTATAAAATATTTAAATTTTTAAAATTTTTTATTTAATACTTTTTTCACACATATTTGAAAATACTGGATTTAAAAAAGATGAAGAGTCAATTTATATTAAATATATTTAATTTGAATTTTAGTCATTAAATGAGAGACTAACCAAATTTGATGCGAAAGAAAATCAAACTTTGTAACAAAAAAGATAAATTAAGCTTTATATTTTTAAATAGATTATGCCAATCAGATGGATTGGTACAAAGCACGAGTGATGTCTTAAATTGATGTTTTTAATTGTTTTGGTTTTAATAACGTATCTTTTTCTCAACGTACTTCATTTTTGAATACCTGTTGTATTTAGCTATAGTATGATTTATTTTGTTAAAGATACATCATAGAAGGGCTCATTGCTTGTATTATTTTTCATGTTGAGTCTTATGTCGATCAGATGGATTACTACAAAACACGATTGATGTTTTAAATTGATGTTTTTAGTTGCATTGGCTTTGATAGCGCACATTTCTTGAACCTGTTTCATTTTTCAATAGCTGTTATGTTTAGTTATTGTATGATTTATTTTGTTGAAAATACATGCATCATAGAAGGATCGATTGCTTATTTTTCTTGTTGAGTCAATAGTATTAGTTTGTGAAAAGTCATAATCAATAAGTAGTCATTATAGATTGGTTATACATTAAATGCATGATCAATCAAATTTGATACCGTGGTACAAAAAATGACTTAATTTGCTTTATATATTAAATAGATAAATAGATTTCGTCTCATGATCTATTATATATTCTCTCCGTCCCAAAAGATTGTACTATTTTGATCGGACACATATGACGATGGAATTTCAGACCGATGTTGTGGAATGATCAAACGTTATTTTTTGAGAAAATATCGTGAAATATTAATGATAATAAACGTTATGTAATATAACCGTGGACCAATAAAAAATTTAAATCGTGTTGTTTAAATGAGTAACGAACCTCCTTAAATTACGTGTTGAATAGTGCACAAAGAGAAAAACGTTGTAATAATTATGGGATGGAGGTAGTATATAATTGTATAAAACATTCACATGACAAATCGTATTAATAGCAAACGGTCTGGCATGACAGTACATTTAAATCGGTTTAAAATTTATAAAAGACAATCTGATAACATTGCAATTATTATGAGACGGAGGGAATATCAAGATACTTCCATGTTTTTATTCTTGTATCGTAGTATTTCAATCCAGGATATATCACCAACAAATTATTAGTCCAAATGATTGTGAGTTAGGAGATTCAATTCAAGTTTTCCAGATTAAGAAAATAGAAGTTAATAGAGTGATATCGCATTTTATAGACAACAGCCATTTTGTAAAATGGTCGCAGCAACTTGTTAGTTGTAAGCAACAATAGCCTCGATATGCGAGATCACGCACCAATGATACGATAAAAAGGTTCATATGTTGTCCAAGTATATATCCAAATCGCAAAAAGAACTAACTATAAGAAAAAGGTCGAAAAAAATTTCACAATACAGGGAGATGATAGTGTATGAGGAGATCAGAAGGACGAATTAAAAGAGAGTTCCAACGAGGCAAAAGTTGCTTCATTTGATGAGGGTATCCCATATAGTCACCTTCAAGTCTTGGGAGAATATATTCACCTTGTTGAGAATAAATTCCCCAAGCACATGAAGATGCTTGAAACCTAAGCTAAACAATTAAACTTTTTCCACAACAACATCGACATTAATAGTGGTGGCAACACACCTCAGGCGAGTCATGTACTGATATTATTTCTAGTAGCCAATTATCTATTTAAATTTATTCGCCGTCGTCTAATATAGAGTATCAGATTTCACTTTCACTCGTATGTTTGTGCAGGTATGTATACTATCAAAGACTATATACAGCCTTGTATATTACTCCCTTCGTTTTATAATATAAGCAATACTTATCTATTTGAATCATTCCAAAATATATATTACAGATCATCAAAAAAATACTTTTTTTATCAAATTCCATATAAATTTAACACACACATAATTCGTATTCCGAATCAAACCGTTGACTATTTTTTGTGACGGAGGGAGTAATATACTGCAATGTTGGCGGCCAGATTTAGCTGCCTATCGTTTTACCTTATACATATTACAACAAATGTATTGCTATTTTATCAATATAATATTCCTTCCGTCCCACATATTTTGCGACATTTATGTATTTTATAGTAATATGTATGAATATAAATCTCGTTTTTATATCAAATCACGACTGATCATTTTACGACATGTATTAGATTGAAATACGTAAGTTACACAATCATTGATATTTCACGATAAATTTATAAAAAACTACGTTTGATCGTTCTAATTTTATATCAATACGCGTGCAAAATTAAAACGATACAAAATCTATGGGAGGGAGGAAGCACTGGCATTTTTGCAATAGACTAATTTAATAAGTATGCGCATTTTAGTCCCCAATAAAGAGTACAAAAGGGAAGGGGGAAAAACAAGTGAGTGTAGTTGAAGTTTTTTCTTTTGTTGGTCGAAAGAAAGAAGTTTCAGTAGAAGAGGAAAGATGGAAGAATCTTACCTTACTGTCCAAGAAGAAAGCATTTATTCAATTTGGGATGTAATTCATATATGAAGTGTATACAATTGAGGATTCATGCATTTGAAAATATAGAATAGATATATCACCTTAGTAATATATATCACCTTAGTAATATACAATTGAGGTTCCTTTCGACATGTATATATCATTATATTTTGATACATAAAAAGCAACATCATATGCGGTGAGAAATGCCACATACATTAGGGTTGCTAGTAATTATCGATCGAATATATGATCAATGTCTTATTACACGCTGCACAATGTAAGTATTATTCCCTCCGTTTTAAAATATAGATAATGATTTAATCCGATATGCGGATTTATATATGTGTTGAATTTGTATGGAATTTTATGAGAAAAGAATATTTTTTTTGTGGTAGTGAAGTTTATTGTAACAGTTATAAGAGGAGATAGTGGATATAATGTAACAGATGATAATTATTTTGGTAAGTATTTTTTATGTGAAAAGATTATTGAATATGATATGTAGTATATATTTTAAGACGGTACAAATAAATAAGTGTTGTTTATATTATAAAATAAAAAAAATATCTTTTAGGTATTATTTCGATAGGTCTATTTCCTAACCTGACTTTGACCCAATATTTTCAGTGTGGATGTCCTTGTTGCAAGTTCTTTTTGATATGAGATGAGACTTGATAAAGGGTTTGGCCAACGAGATGATCTTTTTTTCCCATGGAGACAAGCTTCTATTCCACTAAAGACCCAATAAAGAGAGCAAAAAATTAAAGGGAGCTCTACCCAAAAATTGACGAGCCTCTCCACAACCCACACATGGTAGAAATAAAGCATTTAGAAGATGATGAAGTGGTCCTTGCTTCAAGCACCTCACATCCAAAGTTTCTTTAGCCTAGTTTGTTCCTTCCATGCATCAAACTTCACAAAATAAATTATGTTAATTGATAACTTCCCAAACTAGCTGTATACTTATACATACGTACGTATGTAGTCGGTTTAGAGGAAACAATTTCACACAACCCTTCAACCGTCATGAATACATAATAGAGTTGATTTCTTATTGATCGCGGTATCAGATTGATGAGAAAAAAATCATGTATATTCTACGTGTTATATACCTATTAAATCCACAGCAAAAAATAAATAAAAAATATGTACTTTCGTATTGCAGTAAAGATAACTAACCTTATAGCCAATTGGATCTTATTGTGAAGGACATCCTCAAATTAACCATACACACGCCAAATGCACAAATGGATGCTTGTTTAGAAACTTTCGAATTTCTCTAATCTTCATTGTCTTAGACTATAGGATATGCAATATGTGAGAGGACTAGGGGAAATTATATTATTTTTTGAAAAATAATTCAAAATTAAATATTGGACAGTCATGCAAAAAATCTTCAAACACAAGATGATTTTGGATTATTTATCAAAAAAAAAAAAAAAAGTAGATGATTTTGGATGTATATGTGAGCATTGCATATACCTAAGCCTAATTTGATGCAACAATTCAACTTTAAATCATACTATAGAGCCATTAAGGCTCAAAACCAATACAGATTCTTTTGATAAAATCAACAAGAAATCAATACTCATATAAAACCTTATATCCTTTTCTTGTATATAATTCGCGACCCAGCGAAAAACCCGAAAAAGAAACATAAATGATTTTCTCAAAGCGCTTATATACCCTTAACAAGAAACTTTCCTTAATCAAGCTTAAAGAGCACAACCCTCTCCCCTTGAGCACCCTATTCCCTCATTCCCATAGCATTTGTTCTTCTTGAATCTCTCTCTCTCTCTCTCTCTCTTTCTCCCTTCTCTTTCTCTCTCTAGATCAGCTTGATCACTGATCATCAGAGAATGTTCCATCCAAAGAATAAGCTTCCTTCAACTTCTATGAACTCATTCAAAGACAGAGACGCCGCCACAGCTGCAGCCGCCACCTCCATGTGTGCCGTACAATCAGGTGGACAAGCATCAGCAGGTGACTCTTCAGGTCTTGTTCTCACCACTGATCCGAAACCTCGCCTTCGTTGGACCGTGGAGCTCCACGAGCGATTTGTTGATGCTGTTACTCAGCTCGGAGGACCGGACAGTATGTACAACTGAACTATCAAACCCTCATTATGATGATTAATAACATATTAATTCATTTCGCAATATTAATTTATGGTTATGAATTATTTTTATTAATATTTTCTTTGATCATGTACCATATATATGTGCATATAGATCAAAGAATATGAATACATATGTGATGATTTAATTATGTGTAAGCGCAGAGGCGACGCCGAAGACAATCATGAGAGTGATGGGAGTTAAGGGACTCACTTTGTACCACCTGAAGAGCCATCTCCAGGTTTCTTCTTCTTCAAAATCTATCGAAAATCGAGTCATTTTGATTTTGTTTTTATGACTGCACTCATTTTTATGTTTTGATTTCATAACCTAGCTTTTTCTTCTTCTGCAATTCTTCTTGTTCTTCTCCTTAGTCCCTTTTTGCTTTAATCTTTTGTTGTTTTTGCTTTAAACATTACATGGAGCTTTAATTTGATTTTCATATGTATTTTTTGTGATTTTTTTTGTGGGTGGATTAGAAATTCAGGCTGGGCAAGCAACCTCACAAGGCTGATTTCAATGATCAACATCATCATCACTCTTCTATGAAAGATGGTAAGATTACTTGAGGCTTGATCTGATCAATACATTGATCATGCTCTCTAGGGTTTTATCTTTCTTTGGAGCTAGTATCCAACATGGTTATAATATTATTATTTTTCATTTACAAATAAATTATCTTACATTGTTTAATATATTTCTCTAGTATTTTCGTGCATTTTTTTATAATTTTCTAAATAATTTTCAACCATATATATCATTCTTTCATTAATTTCCAGCAAATTTTACTTATTAGTTATTGGGTGCAGGATCTGGCTTAGAACTTGATAGGAATGCTGCATCTTCATCATCAATTATGGGCCGTGGCATGGACAAGTACATCTATATACTTGATTTAAATTAGATCTTTGTTTACATGATAATGCATATGATATTGTTTGTTTGAATTATTAAATTACAGTTTCACCTTATTCTCAATAAATAAATAAAAAAATTACGGTCTCACCTGCAAAACGAAACATAAGTAGATTTTAATTTATTATTGCCTTGATAAAAATTGCTTGGATCGATTGATGCAGCAACAATGTGATCATAACCGATGCAATCAAGACGCAAATGGAGGTCAATAGGAGGCTCCAAGAGCAACTTGAAGTAAGCAAAATTCTAACACATGTACTTGATCTCTCTTTCATCTCTCTCTTTTTTTGGTTTTCCCCCTTGAATGGCGAAAACATGAAATGTTTTTGTTGTGTTTAATCATGTAACGAGAATGTGCATTGGCAAGGGGCTCGGATCTAAGCCTGCTACAGCTAAGATGCAACCGCACACCATATGGTGCGAGCATATATACATGTATAGAGTTTGGTGCACAGCAGACTCTATATTTGACAGGATTATTTGGATTGTTATTTTTTATTCATGATAACACAATATTGTGTTATATATGCAAAAGGCAACGAAAACATAGTACAACACCAAATCAGATATGCAAAAGCATCTACAAGTCAAAGTTTCGTTTAAACAGGAAGGAAGGAAGAGGACCAAATATTTATGAACAAGAACGTCGAAAACCGTGTGGAAAGACTGCTATATATTCAAGCTTAGAGTTCTTTTGGTTTCCAAGACCCACCAACAATCATTAGTTGCTTTGATATGCCTCTGCTCTCTTTTTCACATTGTCTTTTACCCTTTATGTGGTTTAATTTTTGTTGTAGGTCCAGCGACATCTTCAGTTAAGAATAGAGGCACAGGGAAAGTACATGCAAAACATACTAGAGAAGGCATACCAAACTCTTGCAGGAGATCAGAACATGGCAGCAGCAGCCGGGAATCCCTCGTCATCCAATGTCGCTGACATGAAGGATCTCGGTTATCTTCAGATGAACTTCCCTTCGCTTCACGATCTGAACATCTGTCGCGGTGGAGGAGGAGCAGAACAGTTAGATATCGGCCACCACTCACAGAATATAGGAGACTTCATTCAACATCAAAATAGCATGTCGAATCAATATAGTGGCGGGAATGGCAAAAGTCCGGTGACCTGGGCAGGCGATCTTCGTCTCCAAGATATAGGCATGTCGACAAACTTAGCATGTCATCAAGGTATAAGAGATCAACAGCATCATATGCCTCATGTGCATAGCAGTAATTCGATCAATAAGATGTATGACTTGAAACCAACATTGAGCTTCACTGTGGAAGAGAAGAAAGTTGGCACATCAATGCCGAAACTTGAGAGAGTGACAACTGCTCGAAGACCAGCTGCCTCGTCTGATAGGATGAGCGTTATGGTGTCTCAGGGAAGAAATAATTCCCCGTTTGGATGAGCTCATACTCTTTTTTCTTGTGATTGATGATTTGGGGCTTAGTCAGTTCATATATACAGATAAAACTAGCTAGCCAATTCACTAGCTGGTCCTAATGTTTACGTTGCTGATGCTGATACAAACTCTTCCAGGTTTTTGTACTTGATATATATGGTTTTGCGTAACGTAGTTGGTTCAAACTCTAGCTTAGTGTTGTACTGCACATTAAAATACCATGTAAATGCAGTCCATCTCTCTAGCACACGGGTTAACTTCGCTGTAAGCAACTTTTCCTTTTAATCATATGATTAGAGGTTTGATATCTCCAAATGATATTAAAAAACTGTATTCCATGTATGAACATATATCTCGGATAAAACTTCACATCTCGTCCTCCCCATACCAAACACTTGGTAAGATTATGTAGACTTTTTTGCTTTGATTTGCTATAGTCCATCTCCCTAGCTAGAAATTTATGATGACCGAAAGAGAGGATATCTGCCGCGAGATTCTCACAGGTAGAAGACTCAAACAAAATGAGCAAGGTTGAACATTCCTTTACCAAGGGGGGCGCGTACGAGTCCCTCGAGAAAAAACAATTATGCATTTCAAGGTATTGCCTTCTATTACCTTATTCAGAGAATATTATTGGAACTCAATATGCATTCTCATCTAAACAGTACAAGTAAATAATCAGAATCTAAAACGACACCTCAAAGTTGCCACGTTCCGTAAAAAGATCTTCGTGTTTTTCAAGTACACAATTAACACATACATATTAAACAATGCTGCAAGTAATTGAAACAGGATACATACAAATCCTTCAAGCAGGACCTTAGATTACTAATTTCAGGGAGAGCCGCTCTTGGAAAAAAGCAATTCGTCGCAAACTGAAGCAAACAGGTCCCCTTTTCTCATCTCATACATAGCACAAAACAGCCACCCGCCTCCACCACAAAACAATTACACGGAAGCCATAGTGAATGGTAGAGAACCCATGGACTACCTCTGCCAAGTAAATAAAACCCTGCATCCTTCTCCCCGAAGTTGCTGAAGAATCTCAGTAAACTGGAAGAGTTGCAACTCACAATGTTAATGAGTGAATTCGCTTAACTAGCCAAGTGACTCGGACAATTATTGAACATAGTATGCCACATATATGCGCGGGATAGCACCATCTCCAGCTCCTGATCCATCCAGTTATGAGTAGGGACATGCTGAAGAAACATCACCATCTCTTGGAAATCCAGCTTCTGGAGCTTATCTGACCACTGCGCCAAATGAAGAAACAGAATTGGTCAGGAGTCGATAAGCATTCATGTAGGAGGAATGTTTCCATTGTAGTTGGTAGCACACTATACTAAACCAGGAAGTCATGATTGCAATAAACAAGAAGACGACTATATCTCATGCTACAGTTTAGATAGACATAAAAGCAATGATGAAGCTGCTAGGAAAATATGAATTACCGTGAGAAGGAAACTGACGCATATGTACACAAGAAAATCTGGTAGAGCATCGCCTTCTGCTAGGTATGTGTCCCAAAGTCGGGTAACAAGGTGAAAAGGAATCTGTCAAGTGAAAAGAAAAGTAAAAAACAAGTTGTAAGGACGTGTGAAGTTGCTGCCGGCCTAGTCAGAACTCAGGAGTACATTTTCCATATCTCACTTTCCTTTCAATACGCCTCAATTTTGTTAAACAGATGTGCATATTAACTATGAAGCTCACATCAACCTCAGAAAGAACCAGACATACTAGAAGAGATATAAGGACCTACAAATGACAGAATAGACAGATATAAGACAACCATCACACAAACCTCGCGTATTAGAAGACAGTTGAACCAGCGGAAGGCAAACTGGAGGAATTCAAGTCCCTGGTCCTCCATGTGTCTAGAAACAGGTTCTGCACCAAAAGATTTAATTAGGAAAAAGTGCACACAGAGACATAGAAGTTCTCTTTTTCTATGCTTTGGTCCTCAACAGGGAAATACAAGGTGGGCAGTCAAGGGAATGCCACAAAGTAGAGCTGCAGTAAAGAGATACTATACCCTCTCACAAATGCCTCTTATATGAGGCATAAGGTTAAGAAGCAGTCAGCACAAAATCTAAAAGAACATGAAGCTGGATTTTAGGTAGAAGACCCCAAATATTATTTGTATTACCACATGGATTTTCACTCTCATACCTAAAACACCACACTACAAGAGCAGATTTCAGGAAAACAAAATGTAATGAACTTTGAACGGAATCTGTCACAAGGGCATACCATCAATTCGTCGGACCAATTCCTTCAACTTAAATACAAGTCTCTGGATTCCAGGTTGAGCAAATGTGTAATGATCTTGCATGCCGTCAAGCAACTTTGACAAACACCAATAGCAGTCAGCTTCTATGTTTGTAATTTTCTCCTCCGACAGATCCAACGATGACCAATTCTCTATGCTCCCTTCCAAGTACTCCGACAAGAAGACAACCAAAAAGGGGGTAACAAGATCATTTATCCCTTGTACGTATCCACTAGCTGGATGCCTAATAGCCCTACATAGAAGCAAGAAAGACTACAGATAGTGCTTGCAAGGAAATGAGAAAATTTTCTTGAACAAAAATAGATGGCATCCCTTCCCAGACCCGGAGCACCAGAGAGTAAAAGTACAAAAGTATAAGCAAAGAAAGATTCTTCACCACTACAACCATAGATAACCTGCAGCTTTTGCACTAATGAGAGAGCACATTGGACTAGAGAAATGCATGGTTGATGGGAGTCACATGATACTGACTAATTATGGAAACTGTGGAAGACTCCATGGCAGGAAAAGGCTAGATCAGCCTTCAACATTAATAAAGGAGACTAAGCCAGACACCTTTGTAGGCAAAGGTCAAGCGTAAAGAAACCCTCTTTCCTAGAAGGTCATGGAGGAGAGGCGTAGCTTCCTCAGAGGAAGAGATAAACATATCAGTCTTCCTGAGATCATAATTAATCTAAAACAATCATGGAAAAACAGACGAATAGAGAAAACATAGATAGACTAAGGCCATTATTCCAATCAAAAGCATCTGGTAAATTATGAACAGCATGTCTCTGGTTCACCATAAATGAAAAGGTGACTGAATGAATGAGAGTGTGGTTCCAGAATAAATAGCATCTAATAACGGAAACTGCAGATACATCTTATCTTCTTGGCAATTCAAGCCCTTCCAGTATTATAGAGAGAAGAAAAACAATCAAGCATTAGAAACCTACTTACCATGTATATAAGATACGCTCCAAGGATTTCTGAACAGCAGGCTGCTGAAAGAAACTGACATCAGGGACAGTTCTGGGACAGTCAACAGCAATCTGCCGAAGGAAAGAGGCACACAATGACCAACCAAGGATGACACCAGAAACTTAAAATGCATATTAAAATAGTCATAAATAGCAAGTAAATATCAGATAAGAATGTAAACACCTGACGCAACATGTTGATTTCATCATCCGAGCGTTCAGTGTCAGGAATATCATAAAATTGAGCCACACTGTCAACATACTCAAGGCGCTTCCTCCTGAGAACTGCCTCCCTTCTATCTGAATTAGGTGGTGCATACCCCTGTTGTCAGTTCATTTGTAAACTCAAATACAATTGCATTCATATGAATATCCAAGACAGAACTACTATCCTATATAGCATTCCATATTTTTCAAGTTCAACACAACTTCACGAGACATTTAGACAGCCATATTTGACAGCCTTTTGAATGCACACCCCAGCAAATGGTATATAAAAAGCATGAAGAATGAGTTCCTGCTTCCTAAGAAAAATGGAAGGAATGCCATGTAAAGGGTACAATGAGAAACAAGCAAATTGGATGGAAGAAGGCATTTAGAACAATAACTATCGCTACATACTTGAGAATACATTTAAGATCTCAACTTACCAGAAGGAGCCTCCATACGTCAGGACGCATATATGGTGGCACTCCACTCCAAGCTAACTCTCGTAACTTTTCTGTAAGTGCACATAGAGGTTAGATAACATCCATAAAGGTCAGTAACAGAACAATACAGTATTAACTCAAAGAGATGAAAACAGAACTAAATACATGGTAAACAAGTTTCAAATTTGCAACTTTAGAATTTCCATAGTTTTCCTCAACTTTCAGTTTGGTGACAGTTGTTCTATCTATACCTAGCCCACTTTGTATCAGTGTATGGCTGGCTCTATTTTGAATTTAACAACAGTGTAGCAACACAAGTGACCAGAGTAAATATTCAATATCACATAAAATGACGCTCTTTCTATCTCATCAAGCTCATCCCAGCTCAAGTTAAAGCACTTCATCACAGCTATTACCAAGCTTGCTGATCTATTTATTTGCCTTTAATGTAAAACATTCTGGCCAATAGCTTTGTGATGTCATATGTAGCATCAGACACACTCTTATTCTACATGAGAATCATCATGTGCTTTCATGTTTTAAATGATATAAAGGCCACTCATTGATGAGCAAAAACAAAAGAGATAAAGAAAGATCCAATTCAAGTTTCTATAGCCTGGCAAAAAGATACCACATACAACCACAAATTCAGTCAGTCACATATGAATGCATATCGTACTTGGGAAAATTTAATCCACTAAGATTAGGAAGACTCGAGGCAGCGTGAATCCATCGCAATGGGAAACTATAGAAGCATGACCAAAGTGAAGAGATACCTAATATGACTGTTGGAGAAGAAAGCTCCTTTTGAAATTTGGTAACCCTGGAAGAGTCTGTAGCTCTCGCTGTGGGTATGGTCTTTTGGGGCTCTATGGATATGTTGCCTGTGCTCGACACCAATGATTTGGATTTATCAACATTGGCATTCGTACTTGTACTTTTTGTACCTTGAAATTCTTCCTGCATCAGCATCGACAGCTGATTTTAATCCCATGTATCAAATGAAAGGATCATGTGCCAGGAAACAAAAAAACCGAAAGGGAAAAAAAATTATTGCTACCTCAAAGTAGTCATCCTCCTGTTCGCTTGACCCAAGATCGTTCTCTGAGAAACTCCTACCAGGCCCTGTAGGTGACCCATGCATCCCTGAGATATCCAAAGGGTCTGATCTCCGGGTCAACAACACTTTCCCAGGAAATATCCGGCCCTTGAGCAACCTAAATTCCAATAACATATATACAGAATCAATAAAGATAATCAAAGCATGGAAGAAAGATTAAGAACATAGGAACAAAAAACACTGAGCTCTCAACTAAAACGAACAAAATGATACAACTTCCACAGGATGTCACATAGTAAAAAGAAATCTAAACACACATTAGTTGTTCCACTTTGCAAGGTTATAAGTGGATGCAACCTCCTAAAAAAGCTAAAAAAAAGAAAAAGAAAAAAAGTGGATGCAACCTAATAACCAAAAGGAGGATATTTTTCACTGAAAGTACATGAAACCGACCAGATCAGTCAGCCAAGGGATATGTTTCTTGTATTGATCAATGCCACCACCTCAACCTTCATTTTCGAGTATCAATCTTTCCAAGCCCTAAGTGTAGATCACCTGTTAGATTATCTCTCATCACCAACATATCAAATCATTCTCAGTTCTGAATCTTCTGACTACTCAATCATGAAAGCTATTCCTGACATTCAACTCTCATCAATCAAAGTGAAATCGAAAGTTCTCATTTCTGCAGTTCTGGTGGTTAAATTGGTTCTCCATCCCAAACAAATCAACTGCAGTCCGATTTCCAACACTAACACTATCCAAAACCCTAGAATTCCCCACACCGAACCAAATCAGACAACAAATCAACGGATCTGAGAACACATTACCGCACATTTCTAAACCTTCAAATTCAATTCCTAAATCAACTATGATTAGATCACCGCACATCCAACTCCAAACAAGACTCATGAACAACGATGAAACTCATAGGACAACGCCGACGAGATCTCCGATACTCGCGATAACAAATGCTGGTAAAGAGAAGAGAGGAACCTGAGAAGAGGAGCGGAAGTTGGCTCCGTCGCTGGATCCGTCGTCGACGGTGGCGGAGAAGCCGATACGGTGTGCCGACGGCCTCCGCCACCGGAGCCGCCGCCGTCGCCTGACGCCGCCACCTCCGCTTCTAGTGTTTGATGCCGGCGAAATGCGAGGTTTCATACACCATCGAGGGTCCGGGAAATGTAAGGCTTTGACCTCTCGTTGGTGCGTACTTGAACTGTGATGTTGTATTAATCGACCCACACTAGTCACTAGTCCATTTCATGTGTGATAAAGGAGTATATAAGTGCTTGAGATACCTAAAATGATATGGAGTACTAGTATGTGATGGTGTATGCTTTGTCTGATGGGGTAATACGGTAAATTTATTATATTTTCGACATATTGATATTATAATAATAAAATATAAACAATATCAATTTTAAATATAGTTTTTACTTGTTAGATCAAATTTTTATTGTTAATGAAGTATTTTGATGTTGTAAATTTGTGAAGCCTTCATAATTATTTCTTCATGTTAGATCGAATTTTTACTTGTTAATGAAGTTTTTGAATCTTATTGAAGTTACATATTTTTTTTTTTTAATAACTCTCATAACTTCAAGGAAAATAACGATTTTTTAATATTAGTTTCGTTTCATATTATTATGATATTTTTTTTAATATTATTCAATACATAATTTGAGAAGATTCGTTACTCATCTAAATAATATAATTTAAATTTTTATTGGTTCGAGATTATAATATATTACGTTTATAATCATTGATTTTTTATGATATTTTTTCAAAAAATTAAAAAATCTACAATGGTAATTAAATTTTTTATTATTCTATATATTTTATTAAAATAATATAATTTTTATGAGATGAAAAGAATATCGTTTTTATTCGAAAACATCCATAAAACCCGAAAGAATTCAAGTACAGTTAAACAAGGGCTTTCGTGAACATTTCGAACTTGTCAATACGTCCATACATTTTTCATCTGGAATAGCGATGAAATCTCCATAACCGCTGGCCTCGCCCGCAGCTATCCAATCTAGACAGTATCAGAGCTCACATCAAGCATCAACAATGGTGGTGCTCCCATCATGCTCCTTCCCCTCTCACCCTCCTCCCCTCACCTCCAATCCCAACCCCCACGCAAACCCAGCTTCGTCTTCGACGCTCAATCGAAGAAGAAAAAGCCCCAAACCGAAACAGAAACCCTCTTCGGTTTCACTTCCTCAACGAACCACAGACAGTAGCACTCGCAGAAACTGTGCCGATTCTTCTTCTTCGTCGTCTTCGGTTTCCGTCGATCCAATCGAAGAGGTACTTCGCCGAATTTCGATTTAATAATTTTCGTCTTTGATGATTGTGATGTGAGCTAGTGATCATATGTGTATGTGTGATTGTGTGGTTAGGGTGGGGGTGAGGGAGGGAAGAGGAAGACGCCGGAGATCAGGACGCTGCTGAGGAGGTTCTGGAAAGTGGCTGCTCCGTACTGGTCGTCTGAGGATAAGGTGCAGGCGCGGTGGCGGTTAGCTGCTGTGTTTGCTCTGACGTTGGGGACCACGGGGATTAGTGTCGGGTTTAACTTCCTCGGTCGCGATTTCTATAACGCTCTCGCCAGTGAGTGATGGGATTATTTGGATTGACGCTGCTGCTTCTGCTTGTAGTAGATTTTACAAGTTGCATTGTGATATGCTTGCTTGTAGTTCGCTTCTGACATGGTTTTCTTTGTTGGTGCATAAAAAAAAATATATAAAAAAAAGACAAGGATCAGGACCAATTCTCGAAGCAGCTGTTGTACTATCTCGGCGCATTTGCTGGTGGAATTCCGGTGAGCTCATTGGTCCATTATGTTAGGTATTGTCCTGCTTGTCTTTTGCCCTTCCGATATCGTGCTGTTTTAGATATCCCTCCAAAAATGTTCATATTAGTATGATGTATGAATTGCTGTGCATTGGAAAAACATGCTATGTTTGAGACCAGGTTAGGTAGAACCACAAAACAAGGGCTCTGATCTGATTAGTTTCATGAGATTCACTTGTTATGGAACATCTTATGTGCAAAGAAACAGTACAGAGTTGGCTGAAAGTTCAGGGATCTGATTTGGCATGATTGGGCAACTGCTTAAACTTCAGGGTAAAACTTATCTCCCCATGAAATATGCAAGTAGGAGTTTTTATACCTCCAGGGATCCTTCTTCAAATATTTTCCGGGGTATGCCTTTTTATGTTTTTCCGTGTTCTACATGCATGGTTCTCGGTCTGTAGAATGCACCTACCATCTGAGTGCATCTTTTTTTTAAAAAATAAAAATAAGTTTGGCATATTTACTGTTGTTTTGCCTGCCAAAGTAAAAGCTATCTCTGTTTGTAGTTTTTCGTGTTGAGAGATTATGCACGGGACACCCTTTCGTTGAGATGGAGATCTTGGATGACTACCTATTACATGGATCGTTATCTGAGGAACCAGACCTTCTACAAAATACAGTCTCTATCAATTCTTGATAATCCAGATCAGCGGATTGTCGATGACTTAAGCTCCTTTACTGGAACAGCACTATCCTTCTCTCTGACGCTGTTCAATGCTCTGGTGGACTTGATATCTTTTAGCAATATCCTCTATGGCATCTATCCTCCTCTTTTTATTGTCCTTTTGGTTTACTCCATAGGTGGAACAACAATCAGCATATTTCTTGGAAAGGTAAATATTTAGTTACTTTTTCCCTAATTATAATTGTCCTCTTTCATCAAGTTGTTTGAATCCCTTTTATTTGATTTTCAGGAACTGGTGAGTCTAAATTTCTTGCAAGAGAAAAAGGAAGCGGACTTCCGTTACGGACTTGTACGTGTTAGGGAGAATGCGGAATCAATCGCTTTCTATGGTGGTGAGGAAAATGAAATGGAGTTGCTACTGCAGAGATTCAGAAATGCTTATGAAAATTTGACTGTAAGTAGTCTCCTTTATGCCTTTGATGCTTCCATGTTCACTGCTTGTAGTGGTGATATGCAATCTCCGTATCACCATGGTGTTTGATATTTTGATTGACTTCCAACACCCTTGCTACATGGTCTCATCTCTATTTTTCCTTTGTTTTATTTTCATTTTCCTAGTGCATTTTAATGTTCAGTGATCCTATGGCTTGTGTTGCCAAATCTTGTATCAGCTAGGTTCCTACTTAGCTCACCCATTGAAACAAAGGAGATGTTAGTACTTACAGATGCCCAATTAAGCCTAAATCAAGTCTTAAATTCAATATCATTGTCCTTGAAGAATAAGTGTTATCATCCTTTAATTTATGCGGCTTGAATTTGTTGTTGTTCTTGTTGTCGCTGCAGCGCTTGTTGATATCATCAAGAAACTTGGAATTCTTCACCAATGGCTATCGTTACCTAATTCAGATTCTTCCAGCTGCAGTAGTCGCTCCTATGTACTTTTCAGGAAAGATTGAATTTGGAGTCATAAACCAGTCCGTCTCTGCCTTCAATCACATATTGGGAGACTTTTCACTTATTGTTTATCAGTTTCAGGCTCTCAGTGCTTTTTCAGCTGTCATTGATCGCCTTGGTAAGTTATGGTTTTTCTCTTTTGGATAATTATTCTTTGGGCGGTGTGATCTCAAATCTTTATGGCTATTGCAAAACACAGGTCTACTGATATTGCATTCTCTGTTCAATGTTGAATTGAGTTTATCATGTCAAAGGTTCTATGTTAAACACATTTCATAATTTGGTGTGTTTTAACATGTAGGGGAGTTTGATGATGTTCTCGATGGGAATACCTCCTCCAATGGCATGTCTAACACAGAGGAAAAACTTCAGGTGTCATACTGCAGTGTGAATCCTACCCTGCCAGACTCGAATGGGTATATCGGCTTGATTGTTCCTAAGAAGTTAGTTGATATTGAAAATTTGACGCTAGAGACTCCTGTAGGGGAGGTCCTTGTGAAGAACCTATCATTAGAAATAAAACAAAATTGCCACCTGCTGGTGAGGGACACTTCTCATGTATATATTCTATCACATTCCTGCTCTTTGACTGTAACATAGGCAATTTTGGTTTTACAGGTAACTGGGCCTAGTGGAAGTGGTAAGACCTCCTTGTTGAGAGCGATGGCTGAACTTTGGACAACCGGAAGAGGGAAAATCACGTTCTATGTATCTGATTCGGACATTTCAGACAATCTCAAGCCAGAAGCTTCTTCAGCAACAATGTTTTCTGATTCCAGTTCTAGTAATGGAAAAATGAAAGAAAGTGGGATATACAGGCACAAAAATTCAAGAAACATATT
>JAOVYX010010816.1:0-33556 GCA_035668315.1 Drosera spatulata | reverse complement strand
CCTACTGAGTTGTTACACTATGACTTGGGGAAGATGTCAGGTTAAACTGTACAGGGATGAGTAGTTGCGACTAATCAAGAAATAAATCTTCAAAAAAATTTGTAGAAGACTTCCTTATGTTTCCAATGAATCAAGAATCACTCAATTTGATTAAGAAACGAGGAAGTTATGCACGTTTAAAGTTATCATAGGAAACCAGAAATCTGGACGCGAGCATACCGCCTGAATTCTGGCAGAAGGCTCACAGTCGTGAGCCTCCCTACCTCACGCCCGTGACCTACCTGGAACAGTGCAGGAAAGTTTTTCAATATATTTTATACGTTGTATCAATCCATATACGTATTATGACATTTAAGATACAGTATTGGACAAAAAAACATGAAAAATTATGTGATTAATCGTACGTAGAGTAAAAAAGGATTTAGTTTGAATAAAAATACGTAACAACTTATGTATTTGTATAACATACATGATTATATAGTAACAATAAAACGTATGAAAGAATACGGAGAAATAGTATACATATTTATGGATGTATAATATATACGAATATGTAGCAATAACGAAATATACGTAAAGAATACGTAATAACATATGGATCATATTTTTACTAATGCAAGAATAATAAACATGATTTGATTTCACGAGTTAAAGTAAACAAACCAAGAACCTGTCAACAAGTTAACGTTTAGATTCCTTATTTGGATTGCGATACATGTTAATATGCTACTTGTATATAAATGCGTGATTGATAATTTTGCCTTGTGCGCTGTGCTGTGTTATGTTTGCATTTTTATGTTATTGTATGATTGTGTGGTAACACTTGTAGCTTATCGCAATTCATAGTAACCTAACCCTGATAGTCCTAATGCTAGGGTTTGGGTAGGTTTTTCTCCGTTAACCCCGAACCTTATATGAATGTGATAAAGACAAGTGCTAGGTTTACAAGGTTTGGCATACGATAATGAACAAAAGGTTATGATTAATACAGGTTAATCCTATAAATGCTGTCATGTTAAAGATGAACATGCAAAATAGGAATGAATTCATGAGAGGTGAGGTTAAACTCCGAATTTGTTAATCCTACTGAGTTGTTACACTGTGACTTGGAGAAGATGTCATGTTAAACTGTACTGGGATGAGTAGTTGTAACTAATCATCTTATACGCGTAGACAACCCTGTAAGGTTGTCAGGTTGTGGGGTATCTCGCTGCAGGAGACCCTTGGGCGTCGTTACAGGTTGATCCCCAGTTTCGAGTGACCCCGGACTTTAAGCTTCTAGAAGAAGCTATGGATTTACATGTTCAGACAAGGTTAGAGTGTTAACAAGAGGATATTTGTGATCTGTCATGTATGTTAATTATATGACTGATTTTGTTGTGGTTTCAGGACAGATTGTTCTCTCTTTTTTTTTCTTTTTGTGCTTCCCCTGAAAAGGGGCTGGCACGTTACTGAGCTCGTATAGCTCACGGCGTTGCTTTTCTCTTGTTTCTCTATGTTTCTTACTTTTCAGGTGCAAGAAATGAGGAGGAATATTGATTAGATCTGATTTATAATGTAATTTTGATATTTGCGACTTAATTTCTCAGTTTCTGTTGTCAAATGTGTAACAAATAAGTGCACTTGTGGACTTAGATTTCTAATGCCTAAAGTGTATAATTATTTAAATTTCATTCTGTGCTAAATTAAGTTGAATTGCCTGTGTAAGGTTTGTGGGATCCTAACGGCAGTAATGCCACGAGGGTTTTCAGAAAAGAACTTAAAAATCGGGGCGTTACAATTTGGGACTGAAAAAAAACTAATTACTAAGTTTACAAGAGAACATTTTGTGACTGATTAATTATCAGTCACAAGTTTCCGACAGGTCTGTCGCAAAACTACGATCGAAGTGTCACAAATTTTATTTTGCGACTAAACAATTAGCTACATCCCATTCTAGTCGCAACTCCGTCTCAAAACATTGTTTGCGACGGAATTGCGACTGGAATGTGGTGTAATTAATTTCATTTAGTAATATCATCGTTTATTAGAGAAAACGAATAAGAAGAGAAGAATAAGATTGAAAGGTGATCAATTTTGGGCTTTAACACGTGATTTTGGAACACTTTATCTAAGACGTCAGTTGTTTCCATTCCTTTGAATTCACTAAGGGTTACCAACGAAATATCCTCTGCTTAAACAACCACGGGTAGCCCAACAGATGATAATTTCAAACACAATTGGAAATTTTTGCTTGAAGTTGGGTAACTTTGCACTTAAAACAAATTTACCAAAGAACTTTAAAATTGCAATCAAACTTTGCACTTAAACTAAAAGTACAACGGTATTTGTGCCTTAAAGATAATAATGTACAGTAATACGTAAAGTTCATAATGCAAAGAGGTTCACTTAATCACAACATCAAGAGCAAGATGAATTTCAAGCTGCTCCGGAGACCACTTTGACTCCGACGTAAGCACGGGGTTGACGAATTCCAATATGAGTTTCTTCAAATAGGGGAGCAAGCATCACTATGGAGGAGACAAAGCTAATCTCAAACTTCATCCCATAAAGCCCAGCTATGTGAAAAACCTCCTGCCCGGGATAAATGCCGTTAGCAGCAGCTAATTGGCTTTTATCCGCGACTTCTAGAGACCATGACTTTCTATGTAGCTGAAAAGTCCATCAAAAGGACACAGAATTTTGTTCACTTAATTTTCTATTCTTATAAGAAGATTACTTGGAAAACTACCAAAAAGGAAAAATAAAAATAAAATTAATAAATAAATAATAAAGAATCTGTACTATTAAACAAAAGGTAGACAACAATCTAGTCTGTAATATATTGCGATTCAAGAGAGAGTCCAGGAGGAGAGAACCTGTCCAAATCGGGCCACCCAAAAGTTTTGGGCTTTTTTACATATATAAGCTGCTCTTTTTTCACAAATATCAATGTGGCTAACCAACTCAACACATAATCTCAACAATCTCCCCCTTTATGTGTGAATACCATCCACATACTTGTGCACCTAGGCCTAACTGTCTCTTATTGTGAAAAGGTATCTTCCCCCTATGCAATAGGCTTCTTGCATTCCGGGTTTTCCTATCCTATCACAACCCCTTGACATTTTCCTCATGCGCATTCTGGACCTTACCTGTTATTTTGGGCCCCACCGTGTCCCTATCCACCCCAACGAACCATGGGCTCTGATACCAATTGTTGCGATTCAGGGGAGAACCCAAGAGGAGAGAACCTACCCAAATCGGGCCTGAACAACTTACACATGTGAACTTGGCTCATCTTTTAACCCAAAAGCCATGGCTAGTAAGTTATGGGTTTTTTCACATATATAAGTTGCTCTTTTTTCTACACAAATATCAATGTGGGTAACCAACTCACCACATAATCTCAACATAATACGATGAAGAAATTTGTATAGGGACTTATGCAGGGTACAGAAAGCAACACCATAACATACAACGAACAAAATCCCAACATCACGAGGAGCATCTTGAACTGTCTTCTTACATGGCAAGTATGTGCTATATAGTTGGTCATCACTTGTGTTCTATATGGCACTATGGGCAGAACAGGTTGGACAAACTAAGTCCAAGGTTTAGGCATAATATTGCTGGGAGCATGATGAGATTTATACATGGATTTAACATCTAGTTAACTACATGAAATAACAAAATCAATATTCCGCATATGATTATCAAAACACAAATAAACAAGGAAATATTTTGCTTAATTTTAGCAATTTGATGCATGGATTGAAGCACGTGGCAAAGTTAGTTGGACCAGCTTATATTGATGGCCGGATTGAATGCTTGTGGTTACTAGCGACCAATTAAGACAACAATCTGTGTAAGATTTAAAATTGTTTGACATACATTTTTCTATGTGTGCGTTGAGTTTGAACTTACTTAACTGATAGCTACCTTAAGTAAAAACTCTAGTGATCATCAATTATTTGGATCAAGGTAGAACTTTTATCATCACATGTCTGATAGCAACCAAGAGGAGCTAGAAAAGACCATCAAAATCCAAAGTAAATGAAAATCAGGTTTCTGCTCACCGGCAACTTGAATTCACGCATTGACGATGTAACTATGTCCGACACGTGACGTTATGCCGTCATAGATTCACTCCATGATAAGGTCAAGTAACCCAAACTGGTTTGAAGGTATAGAAGATAAGGAAAGTTACAAAATCATTATCATTATAAATCCAAATGATGTTATGCAAACCCAAATTACATTATATTACCTCATAAATACATTGTTCAAATGTCAACAAGTGTTTCCCAATCAAATTATTTCATGTAGCGTTTATTACATATTGAACAGTGAGGTAATCAACTACATGCATGGAATTTCACTCTAGCGTTTCAGTATCGTCCTGTGATGGATCTACAAATAAAATACATAACCCGTAAGTTAAAAGCTCAGCAACCAAAAGTATATGTATTCGATTTGCAGGGTACTCGTCCGACTATGGCGAATGATGAATACTGATAAAACATTTTCTAGTAGTCACAGGAAAATATGGACGCCATATCAAACTATATATACGCGTAATGATAGGTTATACGTCTTTGTCCTCATTTATAGTTTTTTTACTTATTTAACCATCGCAAGTCCGTGTTCCGACGTGAATGATAGAACTCAATGAGGACAAAAAAAGAAGAGAGATTTTTGAGATATAGACACTGATCTGGGTCAAGTTCTCTGTCACATATCATCCACGAAAATCATTTGAAAACCCGTTGTCTTTTGTGAAAATGTTTCTGTTTTTCATAAATACTACGGGTGATTTAGGTTCGTGGCCCAAAATCACTACGTCTCTTGCGTGTATTTTCGTTTGCTCAACCCTCACTTATGTCAAAGGTCCCCCTGCAGAGGGCAGCCTTACACCCAATCGGCCGATGTTTTGGCCCACGACTTCTTATCGCTGCGCATACGAAAAGAAACACACTTGTTCTCTTACTAGCTAGATTTAACGTCTGACCCAGTCAAGTCTGCTTTGAACGCTCGTAGAGCCAAAGAACCTGATCCCGGAGAGGATTCACCGTATGACCTCATCGACGACTACGAATTTGTTCGGTTATCTTTAGTTTATTATAATGTTTGTTATAGTGTTCCTTAAATCCACACTTCCTTTATCATAGTCATCACAGAGTTTACCCACTATTCTTCTGCATTTCTGTCGTTCACTATATTACGCCATATTTGATGTATTGTTTGGTCACGAGGGCGTTTGCTTCATATTAAATATCCCGACCTCTAGAAGAGGTGACCCAGCCTCTGGGACGGGTGTTACAGAATTCTATCCATTATGACTTTTCGACGTGTTTAACTCTATAATTTCTCGTATATATATATATATATATGTTCAAAAATTATTTCGTAAAATTGTACATAAAATAGACTCTATAATCTTTTCATACAATTAGAGTTCTTATCATGAAGCCTTACCAATAAATCCAGTTAATTCGTTAAAGTTTATCATTTCTACTGGACTGGATAGATTGATGTTTGTTCACTAATCAGCTTATAACTCATTGCATACAACTTCAAATTAAGATTTACAAACTGTTCTGAAAAGTAGACTTAAAGAGATTTCTAGTTATATAAGGCTCGTTTTCTAACTCTTACTGAGTGATTCTGAATAAAGCTATAAAGCTTGTTCTCTAATTAGTTTTTTTATAGATTGACATATCCAAACATTTTGATGTATATCTGAAGATTCACAATTTCAAATCATGATATTTTAACTTTATTAGAAACTAGACATATAAGGCTTCAACATATATTAAAATCAGAATTTATTTCAAATTCCATAATTTTCGATTCACACATGAAAAACAGAACGGATCGGAATGGGGTTTGGTTATCTCTCGAGCGTTTTTTACGTTTTGAGACTTTGTTTGATGATAACTCTCACTCTACATGTCGGATCTTCACACCGTTAAATATGCCGGGTTCTTGACTTCGTCACGATCGTCGTGGTAGTCTTGGATTAGAGATCCGTTAGTTTAGAGTAAGATCGGATCAAAATAGTTTGAGTTTTGAAGTGATAATCGTGTGTATGGAACTGAAATCCGTGATAACTTGTGATCTGAAGATCGGATTAACATACCGTTTGTGGCGTTGGATTTCTTGATTCGTCCTCTTCGTCGTGACTGTCAACCCCACTAATTTTGATGGAGTATGAAGATGGTGATGTGATACAAAGTATATGTATTATGTGAGGGAGGGTGTGAGTTTGTGAGAAATGAGAGAATAATGGTGAGAAGAGGAATTGAGTGAAAGATTGATGATTGAAAGAAGGTGGGAGTGGTTGTTGTGGTGGTGGGAGATAATGGGTGGGTAGTTGTGAGTGAAAGTGATGAGTGGGGAGTTGTAAGTGGGATGTGGTGTGGATGGTGAGTGATTAATGAAATGAAGAAAAGAGTAAGTGGTGGGGTGTGGTGCGGTGGGTTGTGTTGGGTGTATTTGTTTAGGGTTATATGGTATTTCATATAACGTATTTGCAAAAATCTCGTATAATTTTACCTCCAAAAATTATTTCGTTCGGACCATAATGTTCTAAACATTTTATTAGAACATTCTATCGAAGAAAATATTATTTTTGAGACTAAAAATTTTACAGTTGTACGCGACTCTCTTAACTTCGTAACGTTCGTTACGTGTGTCACACTTTATAATTATCGTTACTTGTCGTTTTTTCCCCATTTTATTCTAAACATATGCTTAACATATATAAATATATTTAATATTTATTCATCCCAACATTCTTGGGTATTACATTACCTCCAACTTTTAAGAAGTTTCGTCCTCGAAATAAAATTTAGGCTAAAAGCACGACTAATCAGAAAATAAATACGGATATTGCTTCCGTATTGTTTCTTCTTCTTCCCATGTAGCCTCTGAGGTGACGTGATTCGCCCACAAGACTTTGATAAGGGATATTGTTTTATTTCTGAGCCTTTTCTCCCTTCGGTCTAAGGTCTCTTGTGGTTGCTCCTCATATGTTAAGCTCTCGTCCAACATGATTGGCTCATATTGAATAATGTGGCTTGGATCGGCCATATATTTCCTTAGCTGTAATACATGGAACACATTGTGAATCGCTTCCAAATCCACGGGCAATGCGAGTTGATAAGCAACTTCTCCGACTCCGGCCCTATTGTGTTTGCATCATCAATGTCATCCAAGTAAACAGGCGATCGATATCTCCTTCCATACAGTGTCTCAGATGGAGCCATGCCAATCGAGGAGTGAAAACTGTTATTATATGTGAATTCCACCAGTGGTACATGGTGATCCCATGACCCTTGGAAATCCAAGGCACAAGATCGAAACATATCCTCTAGAGTCTGTATTGTCCGTTCCGTTTGTCCATCTATGGCCGGATGAAAGGCAGAGCTAAACTTCAATTTTGTACCGAAAGCCTTCTATAATCCATGCCAAAATCATGCCTGAAACCTTGTGTCTCGATCGGACACAATGTCTCTTGGAACTCCATGCAACCGTACAATCTCCTTAACATATTCATCGGCTAGAAGATCCACACTCTAGGTGTTCTTGATCGGAAGGAAGTGCGCAGATTTTGTCTGTCGATCTACTATGACCCAAATGCAGTTCATTCTCTTCATCGTAGTGGGGAGTCCTACGATGAAGTCCATAGAGATTGATTCCCACTTCCAATTAGGAATCTCAAGTGGTTGCAGTAACCCATCGGGTCATTGATGCTCAATCTTGACCCACTGACATGTGATGCATCTTGCAACGAATTCTGCGACTTCTCTTTTCATGTTTCTCCACCAGAATTTTTATGGCAAATCCTGGTACATCTTGTTACCATCGGGATGGACAAAGTATGTTGTTTGATGTGCTTCCTCCATGAATTTTCGGTTCAATGTCTCGTCATTTGGTACACACAGACGTCCCTGAAATTTAAAAGAACCATCTTCATGTACTATGAATCCCGACGCCTTTCCATCATGTGCATCCTCCTTAAGCTTTTTCATTAGCTCGTTGGCTTGTTGTGCTTGTAAAATTTCCTCCCGTAGTGTAGATGGATCTTGCATATCAGCCAACATACCCCATTGAGTTCCTGCTCGTATCTCTATTTCCATTTTTGAGAATTCATCGATCAACTTTGTCTCCGACATTCCCAACATTTGCAGAGATCCCATTGCTTTTCTATCCTTCCAACTCAGCGCATCCGCTACCACATTTGCTTTTCCTGGGTGGTATTGAATGTCCAAGTCATAATCCTTCAGTTTCTCTAACCATCTGCACTGTCGCATGCTCAACTCCTTTTAGATGAAGATGTATTTCAAGCTCTTATGATCAGTGAAGACCTGACAAGAGACACCATATAGATAGTGCCTCCACATCTTCAGCGCAAAAACCACTGCTGCGAGCTCTAAGTCATGCGTTGGGTAATTTATCTCATAAGGTTTCAGTTGTCTGGATGCATAGGCAATTACCTTACCATGCTGCATAAGTACACATCCTAGACCTTGTTTTGATGCATCGCTGTAGATGCAAAACCCTTCTTTTCCAGAGGGTAATGTGAGAATCGGTGCAGAAGTGAAACGCTTCTTCAGTTCTTGGAATCCCTTCTCATACTTCTCACTCCAAATAAACTTGCAGTTTTTCTGTGTAAGCTTCGTCATTGGTATGGAAATCTTTGAGAACCCTTCTACAAAGCGTCGATAATACCCCGCCAAGCCCAAGAAACTTTTATCCCCAGTTCGCTACAGTCTCGATCTTCTTCGGATTGACCTTAACTCCCTCCCCGGTGATTATGTCTCCTAGGAATGCTACCTCATCCAGGCAAAACTCACACTTCGTGAGTTTGTTGTAAAGGTTATGTGCTCGTAGCGTCTCTAGGATTATACGGAGATGTGCTTCGTGGTCCTGTTTTGTCCTGGAGTAAATCAGAATATCATCCATAAATACTACGATAAACCGGTCTAAATAAGGCTTAAAGACCCGGTTCATCATGTCCATAAAGAACGCCGGGGCATTTGTAAGTCCAAATGACATTACCATGAACTCACAATGCCCATAGCGAGTTGGAAAAGCTGTTTTTGGAACATTCTCCGGTTTGATTCGCAATTGCTGATACCCCGAACGAAGATCAATCTTTGAATACACCGATGCCCCTTGCAACTGATCAAAGAGATCATCAATTCGAGACAGAGGGTACTTGTTCTTTATGGTGAGCTTGTTCAAGTCACGATAATCAATATAGAGTCTCATACTTCCATCCTTCTTCTTGACGAACAAGACTCGTGCGCCCCACGGAGATTAGTTCTCGAGAAGATCCTCAAGTTGACTTTTTAACTCCTTTAGTTGAACTGGTGTCATTCGGTACGGAGCCTTAGATATAGGTGCGGCACCTGGTACCAGGTCGATAAAGAAATCTACCTCTCTGATAGGTGGCAACTCGAAAATTTCCTTAGGAAATTCCCAATCAAATTATTTCATATAGCGTTTATTACATATTGAACAGTGAGATAATTAACTACATGCATGGAATCTCATTCTAGCGCTTCAACATCGCCCTATGATGGATCTTCAAATAAAACACATAACCCGTGAGCTAAAAGCTCAGCAACCAAACGTATATGTATTCGATTTGCAGGGTACTCCCGTGACTATGGCGATCGATGAGTACTGATAAAACATTTTCTAATAGTCACAGGAAAATATGGATGCCATATCAAACTAGACACGTAATGATAGGTTATATGTCTTTGTCCCCTTTTATAGTTTTTTTACTTATTTAACCATCGCAAGTCCGTGTCCCGACGTGAATGATAGAACTCAATGAGGACAAAAGAAGAAGAGAGATTTCTGAGATATAGACACTGATCTGGGTCAAGTTCTCTGTCACATATCATCCACCAAAATCATTTAAAAACCCGTTGTCTTTTGTGAAAACGTTTCTGTTTTTCATAAATACTACGCGTGATTTAGGTTCGTGGCCCAAAATCACTACGTCTCTTGCGTGTATTTCGGTTTGCTAAACCCTCACTTACTCGCCGAAGGTCCCCCTACAGAGAGCAGCTTTACACCCAATCGGTCGATGTTTTGGCCCATGACTTCTTATCGCTGTGCATATGAAGAGAACCACACTTGTTCTCTTACTAGCTAGATTTAATGTGTGACCCAGTCAAGTCTGCTTTGAACGCTCATAGAGCCAAAGAACCTGATCCCGGAGGATTCACCCTATGACTTCATCGATGACTATGGACTTGTTTGGTTATCTTTAGTTTGGTATAATGTTTGTTATAGTGTTCCTTAAATTCATACTTTGTTTACCGTTAAACATAGTCATCACAGAGTTTACCCACTATTCTTCTGCATTTCTGTCTTCCACGATATTATGTCATATTAGATGTATTGTTTGATCACCAGAACATTTGCTTCATATTAAATATCCCGACCTCTGGGACAGGTGACCCAGCCTCTGGGACGGGTGTTCAAGAATTCTATCCATTATGGCCTTTCGATGTGTTTAACTCTATAACTTCTTGTATATATATACAAAAATTATTTCGTAAAATTCTACATAAAATAGACTATAATCTTTCCATAGAATTAGAGTTCTTATCATGAAGCTTTACCAATAATTCCAGTTAATTCGTTAAAGTTTATCATTTCTACTGGACTGGACAGATTGATGTTTGTTCACTAATAAGCTTATAACTCATTGCATACAACTTCAAATTATGATTTACAAACTGTTCTGAAAACTAGACTTAAAGAGATTTCTAGTGATATAAGGCTCATTTTCTAACTCTTACTAAGTGATTCTGAATTAAGCTATAAAGCTTGTTCTATAATTAGTTTTTTACAGATTGACATATCTAAATATTTTGATTTATATCTTAAGATTCATAATTTCAAATCATGATATTTTAACTTCATTAGAAACTAGACATATAAGGCTTTAACATATATTAAAATCAAAATTTATTTCAAATTTTATAATTTTCCATTCACACATGAAATACAAAACGGATCGGAATGGGGTTTGATTACCTCTCGAGCGTTTTTTACGTTTGAGACTTTGTTTGATGATAACTCTCACTCTACACGTTGGATCTTCACATTGTTAAATGTCTCAGGTTCTTGACTTCATCTCGGTCATCGTGGTGGTCTTGGATTAGAGATTCACTTAGTCTAGAGTAAGATCCGATCAAAATAGTGTGAGTTTTGAAGTGATAATCGCGTGTATGGAACTTAAATTCGTGATAACTTGTGATCCGGAGATCTGATTAACATACCGTTTGTGGCATTGGATTTCTTCATTCGTCCTCTTCGTCATGACTATCAATCCCACTTATTTGATGAAGTATGAAGATGATGACGTGATACAAAATATATGTGTTATGTGAGGGAGAGTGTGAGTTTATGAGAAACGAGAGAATGATGGTGAGAAGAGGAATTGAGTGAAAGATTGATGATTGAAAGAAAGTGGGAGTGGTTGTGGTGGTGGTAGTGATAGATGATGAGTGGGAGGTGGTTGTGATGGGAGATGAGGTGGGTAGTTGTGAGTGGAAGTCATGAGTGAGGAGTTGTGAGTGGGATGTGGTGTGAATGGTGATGGATTAATGAAATAAAGAAAAGAGTGAGTGGTGGGTTATGGTGGGGTGTGATGTGATGTGTTTGGTGTATTTGCTTAGTGTAATATGGTTTTTCATATATCGTATTGTAAAAATCTCGTATAATTTTACCTTCAAAAATTATTTCATTCGGGCCATAAAGTTCCAAACATTTTATTAGAACATTCTATCAAAGAAAATATTATTTTTGTGATTAAAAATTTTATAGTTGTATGCGACTCTCTTAACTCTATAACGTTCGTTACGTGTGTCACACTTTATAATTTTCGTTACTTATCATTTTTTTATCCCATTTTATTCTAAACATATGCTTAACATATATAAATATATTTAATATATATTCATTCCAAAATTCTCGGGTATTACAGATGACAAGCATTGATAAAATATGTCCAATTAAGAAGATTGTCACCGCATAGAACAAAAAGTTCTATCCTCAGTTGCTTAAGATTACCAAAAGATTGAATAGATCCTGGACTTGGAACAATCTGTTCATCAAAGAAACAACAAAGAGCCACACGCCAGTAACACAAATAAAACAATCCAGTATTTCACCAGAAATTAATCGAGGAAAGCTTCCTAGAAGACAAACCGTATCCATGATCATCATGAGTTTTTCATGTGGAAAGGACCATCAGGAAATTGGCTCACATATTTCTTTTGCACACACACCGAAGAAAGTTGCCTCAACAAGCGATGGCACACTATTGTTGACCATAACTCCACAACTCCACCAACATTTAATAGTAACAAGATTTGATGCAGAGACTTCAACCTTGTCAACTTGGCAGAACTTGATCTTCATTAATTTCAACCTGAGTGATGAACTGGCTACTCTGAAGCTTTCTAAGCCTATGCACCGCATCAAACATAATCTCTCTAGAAGCAAGCAGACAACATCCGTTCAAGCAATGCTCTATTTATTCTCATTGTTTCCAGAGAAAGCGACTTGAGGTTAGAGAATATGCATGCATTAAAAGTGCTTCTCGCCAGCTCTATAGCTTCAAAAGTGTAAAATTTGTCGTACAAGCAGTGATAACCGCAGCGCAACTCAAGATCCTGGACCCCTTTCCTTGAGCAAAAGTCTACCCATCTATTAATGTGTGATGCATGAGTTCCATCAAGCTCATAATAAATTTTGAATTTCTTTACTATTAAAGCGCGGTGTGACATGATTACTTCATCAACCCACTTCACCTATCTAGATGCTTTAATTCCAATTTTGGGTAGTTCTAAACCTAGAGACCCCTCAGCATCAAAATCCAAAACAGAAAGACATGTCCATGAATATCTCCATCTCTTTGAGAGTGTGAAATCAAGGTATTTTCATATATGTTTTGTACATACTTCCTATATACTAAAGCATAAATATTTATACACAAGAAGGAGTGATCTTCTCCAAGAAACAAGCTAGCCTAACGTTCTACAAATAGGAGGAATCTCCTATAATATGGCAGCACACTAGAATAAGAGGCAAGCATATAATTAACTAAATGGAAAGAATCATGTTGATATACAATGATCAAGACTCCCCCTCAAGATGGAGCGGGAAGATCATGAATCATCTTGCAATTGAGATCATGAAAGAGATTACGACCCAAGGCTTTGGTGAAGATATCGGCAAGTTGTTGTTTGGATGGAATGTAAGCCATCTTCAAGGAACCGGATTGAATTTTATCCCGAATGAAATGATCATCAATCTCAATGTATGTTGTATGCTCATGGAAAACGGGATTGGAGGTGATATGTAGGGTGTTGGATTGACAACCGATATTAGGTACTTATAAAACAAACACCAAACACTGAAAAATTATCCTAGGATCGTACCAAAGTAAACCTCACACTTTCACAATGTGTTTAACACTCCAATAACACACCATTAATTTTATTGGAACAAAGAAGAGAAGTGGAACAATGAAAAGAAAGGAAGCAAGCTCTTTACAAGACTACGTGAGCTTGTTTTTGTTGTACATATTAAGCTTGTAAGATCGTCATATTTATAGGCCACTTAGTCTAATCTTGACTAGCTTGTCGACTAAAAACTTTCTTATCGTTAGAAATCTTTAACTTAGCTCAAGACCACCGCTTTATAAGATAAGAACCCACTATTAGCTAGATAAAGATAACCTTCTAGCTAAGGATAATTGAGATCAATTATATGTGGGGAGAGGAGTAGTTGATTGTTTTCTAACACTCCCCCCTCAACGACTACTCTCAACAGCTATAAGAAGAGCAACCGTACTAAGCTGAGTGCGAAGCTCTTTAAACTTAGGTCCGGTAAGACCTTTGGTGAAGATATCTACTATCTGATCTTCGGTCTTCACATATTTCATCTCAACATCTCCCACAAGTACTTTCTCACGAACAAAGTGATAGTGTATCTTTACATGTTTTGTTCTGGCATGAAACATCGGGTTGTCAGCTAGACGAATAACTGATTGGTTATCACAGTATAGCTTTACTGGATAATAAACTGGTTGATAAAGATCTT
Source organism: Drosera spatulata (assembly GCA_035668315.1). NCBI lineage: Eukaryota > Viridiplantae > Streptophyta > Magnoliopsida > Caryophyllales > Droseraceae > Drosera > Drosera spatulata. Next base: position 19,435 of record JAOVYX010010816.1, on the reverse strand, counting down.
CCAGTAACTGTGTCAACTAAGTACACTCCTGGGTAGCCGCTGATGCTGCACGATACTCGACTTCAGTACTTGATAGTGACATAGTAGGTTGTCTCTTGCTGCTCTAAGAGATAGCTCCTAATCCAAGACTAAAAACGTATCCCGAGGTGGAACGACGTGTGTCATAGTCTTCGCCATAATCAGCATCACAATATCCGATGACTTGACTAGTGTCTCCCTTCTTGTATAAGAGACCATAATCACAAGTTCCTTTCCAATACCTCAGAATCCGATGAACTGCTTCCAGGTGAGGTTTTTTCAGACTCTACATGAATCGGCTAACCATGCCAACAGCATATGCGATGTCAAGTCTTGAAAGAGTTAGGTAGATTATACTACCTACAAGTTGCCTGTTCATATTATTATCTTCAAGATCCTTTCCTTCTGTAGAACATAACTTGAGATGAACCTCCACTCGCGTTGACACTAGCTTGCAGTCAACTATCCCATACTTCTGAAGTAGATCATTGACATACTTTTGCTGACCAAGGAACTGCCCATCCTTAGTTCTTTGCAGTTCAAGACCAAGGAAGTGCTTCAAGCTCCTTCATTTGAAATCGGACTGAAAGATTGCTTCTGGTACTGTCTGTATCATACTTCTTCTCATAAATAAAGACTCCTTCTTCGAATTGCTTCGCATCCACACCAAGGAAGTAGGACATCTCTCCTATGTCTATCATCTCGAATTCTTTCACCATCAACTCCTTGAAATCTTCGAACATCTTCGGGTTACTGTCGGTGAAGATCATATCGTCCACGTAGAGACATATGACCATAATATCTCCTCTGCTCTTCTTGGTGTATAGAGAATGCTCATGGGAACTCCTCTGGAACCCATTCTTCTCGAAGTAGGAATCGATCCGCGTATTCCATGCCCTGCGCTTGCTTTGACCCGTATAATGCCTTCTTCAACATTTACACCTTGTCTTCTCTGTCTCTCTTCTCATAACGTGGTGGTTGCTATATGTAGTTCTTCCAAGCAGCCATTTACAAATGCCGATTTTACATCCATCTGGTAAATACTCCATTTGTACTGTGCAACAAATGCAATGATCAGCCTAATGGTGTCCATCCTTTCTACCGGAGCAAAAACTTCTTCATAGTCAACGCCTTCTTGTTGAACGTACCTCGTTGCGACTAGCCTTGCCTTGTACTTGTCCACCTTGCCTTCTTGTTGGTCTTTGTTTTATACACCCATTTGACTCCAATGAGTTTATGTCCTTTTGACAACTTCGTCAACTCCTACGCGTCATTCCTTTTGATTGAATCGGTCTCCTCATCCATGGCTTTTCTCAACTTCGATTCTTGTGCAGCTTCATTGTAAGTGATTGGATCACATTCTGCCATTAAGCAGAATAACGAGCAATCTTTCGTCGTTTCAACAGGCTCAGTCTCGTCATATAAGTCTCTAAGACTTCTTATCTTTCGAGGTGCTTCCCTTGAGGAGCTGCCTTCACTTGAGCTGGAAGTTGATGATGTCGTTGATGACAAAGGCGTAGAGATAGCTGGTGACGGAGCTGGGCTGGCTGGCGGACTCTGGGTCGGTTCTTAGGTTTCTTCGAGGCTCTCATCTTCTGCATCGAATAGCATTCCTTTCTTCTTCTCCTCATCACTCCAACGCCAGTAGTCATCTTTATCGAACTCGACGTCTCTTGAGATAATCAGCTTCTTGGGGACAGAAAATTACAACTTGTACGCCTTCGTTCTCTTGTCAAATTCAATGAAGATGCATTTCTCACCTCGATCATCTAGTTTCTTTCTTCTCTGCTCCAGAACATGTGCATATGCAATGCCTCCAAACACCTTCAGATGGTTGACGCTTGGCTTCAGACTGTGTAACGTCCCGATTTTTCATAATATATTAATACATAATAATACAAATAACGCCACTATCGCTGAGTCCCAAGATCCGAAGTAGACAAAAATTACTTAACCAATAATGTTATCAAATACAGCGGAAACTTCTCATTTATTACATATTTTACTTAGTTCATAAACCACAATAAGGTAGATGCATATTAACACCATAGCCTATATCACATATGCTCGTCATCTCTAGCTCCTGAAAACACAGAGAAGCGAAAAACACAGAAAAATAGTAACTGTGAGCCATATGAGCTCAATAACGTGTCGGCCCCCTTACCAGGGGTTACACGAGAGAAGATGGTAAGAATAGAAAATGGAAATGACCACTTAGGTCCTTTGTTTCAGCACTCTGGAACTTATTATACCAATCCGACATTCACAATTATCATCTCAAAAACACAATGAAGACGGACAATAGATACCCTCTGTGTTATAATTTTACCCTTGGCGAGACTTATTCAATTTCAACTTATCAAGCTTTATCAGCTTTAGCAAAAGGGACATCCGCGAAAGAGGATCAGCCAAACCGGAGCCCAGGGTCTCCTACAGTGAGTTTCTCTCATACCAAAACGACCTCACAGGGTCGATGAAAGAATATAACCACCAAGTCACTGTATAACACAAACGACAGACACAACGCTCTTTGTATTTTATACTACGGAGTTATCTCACCAATTATGGATTTATACTCATTTTACTCACTCATCCTTTTTATACCAGTAATCAAGACATAACACAAACACATACATCATCTTATTACGACACACAACAGTTGCAATCAATATTTTACGTCAGCCACATTTAGTGACTATGTCCAAAGATTCAAATCCATATTATTATCCTCACGGTATAATAATACGTATCGCCACACACAATGAATCTAAGCATTATCTTCTTATTGTAACTTCCTCACACACATGCTTAGCTTGTCCTTTATGTCTCAACGAGCGGAGTCTCCATGTCCTATAACATAATAGGATTCACATATTAATACATTTCTTTGTGAATGTTTGTTCGTGTTACGGAGTTAAACATATTTTTTCGTACTTGGTGAAAAACCGTCATATTAATATTATGAGATGATGTTGAGTTTTGTACAATCTTTTGATACTTATTTTGATTGTCCATGATGATGATTTTTAAATTGAATAGTATTAGTGGTATTTATGAATGTTTGGAGTTATTTTGGGGTCAAAACGTTCATTCTCGGCCCAAAAGGTTCTGAGATGGCATCCGAACCTCCGAGACGGTCTCTAAAACGAGTGTCCTGGTCTCTCGAATGAGCTTCCTGACCTCTGGAACGGGTGTCACTGATTCTGTCCAACATGACCTTTCGACATATTTAATCTATAACTTCTTGTATAGAACTCCAAAAATTATTTCGTAAAATTATACATAAACTAGACTCCATAATCTTTTCATTGAATGAAAGCTTTTATCATAAAACCTTATCAATAATAGCAGTTAATTAGTTCAAGTTTATATTTTTTGATAGTTCAAATAGTTTGACCTTACTTTACTAATTAGCTCATAACTTTTTACATACAACTCCAAATAATTATTTTTAAACTATTTTGAAAACCAGACTTTTATATCTTTCCAGTGATATATGTCTTGTCTTATAATGCCTACTATATAATTCTATATCAAGCCATAAAGTCATCCATGCAACCAGTTTTTTACGGGGTGATATATTCGTATGTTTTGATTTATATCTTAAGATTCACAACTTTGAATCATGATTTCTTAACTTCATTAGAAACTAGATATGTGAGAATTCAACATATATTAATATCAGAATTTATCAAAGAGTGTTTATATTTCCACGAAATTTCTAATCAAGATGATCACCTTCTCTTAATAACGGTGAAGGATCATCGTCGTACTCGCCTTACCACCTAGCTTCTCCTCTTCTTCTCAAACTTTTCCTTCTTCTCTTCTCTTACTTAACTCTAATCTTTCATGGTAAGAAGTGTTTTGTTTTGTGTTTGTAAGAAATTTTTAAGGAGAAGAGAGCTTGTATTTATAGGAAATTAAATCAATTAAAATAATTTAAGTGATAATTAGTGGTTATTTAGTGGATAATTAGTGGTAATTAGTGGATAATTAATTTAATTTAGGTGGAGTAGAAATTGACATTAAGGAAAATAAGTGTCAAAATTAGGTCTAGGTCATTTTCATATAAATATGGTATTTTCGTATTAAGATCGTATTTTCTATATTTGCATATTAGGGTTGCATTTCATCAATATTTTACATTCTTTTCCTATTATATCGTCAAATAAGTCTTTTAATCCCATAAATAAATTATAACGTACGATAATTTACTATTCACGTTGATTATCGTGAAACTAAATTTTACGGAATTTTTCGGGTCCTTACAGACTGCTCCACATCCCCAAAGGTGTCATGAGCCGGACACTCTCGATCGGACATCTGTTGAGAAGATACACAACACAATTAACATTCTCTGCCCAGTAAATCTTAGGCAAGTACTTACACTTCATCATGCTTTTGGCCATGTTGTGGATGGTGCAGTTCTTCCTCTCTGTAATTCCGTTCTATTGCGACGTATAGGCTGCTGCGAGTTGATGGATGATCCCGTTCCTCTTACAGAATTCTTCAAACTCCTTCGAGTTATATTCTCCACCATGATCAGATCGGAGCACCTTCAAGTGGTGTTTGCTTTGCTTCTCTGTCATCTCCTTGAATTCTTTGAATTTCTTTAAAGCTTCTGATTTCTGCTTTAAGAGATAGATCCAGCACTTTTTGCTAGAATCATCAATAAAAGTCAAGAAATATTTGTTACCTCCCAACGAAGTAACCTCAAATGGTCCAACAATGTTGGTATGAACCAACTCCAACAACTGTGATGCTCTATGGATTTTCCAACAGGAAATATCATCTTATGTTGCTTGTCTTTCATACAGCCTTCACATAATTGATCTTGATGGTCGATCCAGGATAGTCCCTTTACAAGGTTCTCCCTCTGGAGAAGATTGAGACCACTAAATGCTAGATGTCCCAATCTCAAGTGCCAGAGCCATGTCTCGTTCTTGATGATGGACTTGAGATAATTAACAGAGACAGTGGTGATATTTAAGGTGAATAGTCTATTTCTAGACATTTTGGCTCTGGCTATTGTTTCACCTTTGTTCATGATGGTGAGAGTGAGAACCTTCATCGAGATCTCGTATCCTCTTTCCAAGAGTTGTCCCGAACTCAGGATATTAGTTTGCAAGGCATGAATATAGTAGACATTAGAGATGTACCTCTCATCACCTGGTTTTGTCTTAATCAGGATGTCACCTTTTGCTTTAACGGGGACCTTCAAATGATCTCTGAAAGTGACTTCACCACCGATTAACTTATTTAGCTTTGTGAAATACTCCTTGACGTCGCACATATGATTGCTTTTTATTTGATTCACCACCGTTTGAACTCGACTAAAGTAGTCAGCGATCGGTTCTCCATTTTTCATCTTCAAGTTTTCAAATTCTGCCTGCAGAGCTTGAAGCCGCATCTTTTTAACTTTGTCTGCACCTTGATAAGTGTTCCTGAGAACCTCTCATGCTGCTTTCGAAGATTTTGCATCAGAAATCTTCTCAAAGGCTGACTCATCTATCCCTTCGTAGATTAAGAACAATGCCTTCTTATCATTCTTTCGTGACTCCTTTACCTCAGTTCTCTGAGTGTTTGATAAAGTTGCTTCAGCAGCTTACGACTCTGGTTCGACATAGCCTCCTTCAACGAGCTCCTATAGATCTTGGGAACCAGACCCCTAAGGGCATATCTCGCAGGTCTCTCTTCGACAGTGCATCCACCGCCCAAGGGACCTCAAAGTGTGATTTCCTTTGAGCGACGGGTTAGATCTTTTGTAGACGACTTAAATACGCGACGGGGTATTGTAAGTGACAGAATGGCCTTGCTGCCATGATCCACTGAGATTCAGCCCTTTGTCGCTCTGGTTTGTCCCTCTCCTCACCACGCACCTCTGCCCGCCTCCCCTCCCCCGGCCAAGAGGCTTAGGGTCTTTTTCGTTCGACGTCGCTCTCGAATACATGCTCCAATTAATATAATTAGACTTCGTCAGCTTCGGGATTTGAGATTGCAACATGTTCGCCATCTCTTAGATCTTTTTATAACTCCTGAATCGTGCTAACTCTGATACCACTTTGATAGAAAAAGATTACTTATTAAGGAACAATTTTATTGGAAGGAAACAAACACCTTAGGCTTTGGCCTATTTCTTTCTTCCTCTACTTCTTCTTGCTCTTGGAGATTAAAAGGAAGAGCTTAATTTTTCATTCAAGAATTCTTCTCCTTTTATAGGAGATCACAACATATGATATAACTCACATCTTCAATGATATCTCCTAACATCCTCCACCTAACATAACATTTATTATTGCGTTTTCATAACAAAATAAAACATCTCCTTAATTATTAATGCAAAACGTGTTTGCATAAACAGTTCGAAGTACAGGTGATTATAGATTTGGATTATCCATCATCCAACCCAATCTATTCATATTGAATTGGATAATATTTTGAGTTGGATCATAAGAAATTGGGCTAGAACAAAATGGAATGAATTGGATATGGATATATCCATAATCCAAAATAATTGGTTGACTTGTCAACAAATAATTTAAAAAAAGAGAAATAAAACATTGATTTTTCAAAATTAGTTTCCATCTCGACTCTCTTCACCAAATTAGGGTTTTCCTCAAAACTTTGATGATGTTGTTCATGACGATTATTTACCTCCTACAATTCTCAATCTGTGATCGGGATTTTCTGACAAGCAGCTTTACCTCCCTCATTTGTCGAATCGATTAGGTATGTCCTGTCCAATTGAACTGATACAATTTGGTTCGAATTTCATTTTCTTGCGAAGAAATTTTGATGGTTGATGTGAAATTCATGCATAATTATAGATTTTCTTAAAAAAAAGTAAAAATCAAATCAATTTTCTAACTTCGAGAATTAATACAACAAAAAATGAAAAGAATAATACTATTATTTTAGAAAGAACAAGAAAGCTGCAGTTATTGCAGTCACACCAAACCGGTATATTTAATAAAAGCAAAGAGATAGATTGTTTCCCCTTTTGATAATATGGGAATTATGGAAGGAAAGAAATGCGGCACCGATTTGAAGGGATAACAGTGACTCCTGTGATGATCCACAAAGCAACTACGTTATTGCGTCAAATAAGCTCTGGGAAACCATTTAAGCGCAAGTACATCAGGAACGATGAAGAAATAGCAATAGAGCTTCAGATTAAATGCCAAAGAGCCAGGGGCAATGCAAGAAGGCCATTTTGAACAAGGAAAGGGACAAAACACGAAGATGGGGTTTTGGAAGACATCAGACCATATGTATAGATCTTGATAAGTTAGATATTCCCAGTAACCAAAAGATTGTATGGATTTTCATTGGGAGTGAAAATCCTACACTATGTTTTGATTTTTTGTATGGGATCGTAAATGCTAACTGCTCTTGTTTTCGTAACTCATGGAGATCTGATAACGAAAATCACATATCATGTCTAATAGTCTGATATGATCCCACTCCGTCTTAGAAAATGGTTATATTAAAAAAAAATAGATTGTTTGCATTAAATGATATAGGCAAGTCAAATTATACAAAAATTCCTAACTAAAATTTCATTTATATTTTAATACGTATTATTGTGTATTGTAAATAATTATTCTGTAAGATATATTATAATATATGAATTATAATTTGGTACATATCAACAATCAAAATTAAAATAAATACTAAAATAAAAAAAAACTTATATTAAATATCAAAAAATAATTGTCACATGCATAAACCCCTGTTAACTTCGAAGGAACAAACAAACGTGGAGTGTCTTCCACAACCCTATTAAAACCTCTCTTGCGCCACCAGCTCCATCACCGCCGCAGCCCTCATCTCCACCACCACACAACCATGAGCCTCATCGCAGGCTCATACGAGCGATTCATCTGGGGCTTCGGCGTCAAACCCAGCTCCTCTCAACCCCTAACCCTAACCCTAACCCAGCTCTTCTCTTACCCATCCCACCTCTCCCCGATCAAAGCCGTCGCCCTATCCTTCCCCATCGCGGCCTCCGCCGCCTCCGCGGATTCCATCAAGCTCTACGACCTCTCCACCAACACCGAGCTCGGGTCTCTCCTCGACGACCGCACCCTCTCCTCCTCCATCACCTCCCTCGAATTCTACACTCCGCCCTCGTCGTCCTTTCCTCTCAATTTGATTTCCTCGGATGACGAGGGGAATGTTTCGATCCACGATACGGACCCGTTTATATTGCTGAAGACGGTGAGGGTTCATCGGAAGGGGATTAATGATATGGCCGTGCATTGGAGTGGGAGGCTGGCGGTGACGGTGGGGAGAGACGAGTGTTTCGGGCTGGTTAATTTGGTGAGGGGGAGGAGGAGTTTTGTTGGAAGGTTGGGGAAGGAGGCGACGGTGGTCGGGTTCGGGCTTGATGGGGAGAGGTTCTGGATGGGGATGGGGGAGAGGGTTAGTGTGCATCAGGCCGAGGATGCGAAGCTGGTTTGGGAGTTCGAGTGTAAGAAGCGGGTGCTGTGTGCTGCTGCCGGCGAGGTTAGATTGATGTTTCGGTGTGTGAACTTTATGGGCTTTAATTGTTTCTGTGCTGTCGCGTGGGTTCATTGGATTGCTGTTGAGCAGGCGTCGGTCTGGTAGTCATAATTGACATTCTAGTGGTAATGATCTAGAACTAGAGTAGTAGAATTTGGAGTGGCTTCCGTGGGGATGAATTCTAGAGTGCAATAGAAAAATTGATTTGTTAAAGAGTCATATCATGATTCAGGATTTTGACAACCTCGAGTTCGCTACTTTGTTTGTTTATTTTAGAGTATATGTTAAAAAGGAATGTGGTGATTCTTGTTCCAGGTTTATTTTCTCTACAAGTTGGGCTCAGATTTCAGATTCTAATGGCATCTTTTTTTATTTTATTTAGAACCATAGAGTTTGGGTTGGTTTTTGGGAAAATTGGATTGTGGAATGTCTTAGAATTGGTTCATCACTTGGGTGGTTGGGGGTGGGGGTGTTAATGTCATAAATCAGGATTCGGACTTGCCTCGAGCTGGCTCACTTTGAGGGCTTGGTCTGTCTATTTGTTCTGTTATTGATTGACTAGTGGCCTTTAGCAAATTAGCTCGCTGATGAACATGTCTTTGTCTTGGCTTGAGCATGCATTAATTCTTGTGTCTTATGGTTCTGATGATGTCATGGTGCACAGAACATGTAACTATAGTGAGTAACCTTGATACGACATTTCGCTGGGAACGGTTTCTCCTTTGATGATGGCATTTATTCAAAAAAAAAAAAAAAAAAGAAGGAAAAGAAAAAAAAAAGAATAAGAATAAGAAAAAACCAAAGAATAAAAGAAAGAAAGGGGGTAAAGCTGAAGTTGGAGTAGCTGAGTTCCCGTGATGAAAATTAGTGATAAATCTTTGTTAACCCTACCTACAACTCTGTTATTTATTTTCATTTGTAAAACTGTGTTCTTCTTGATTTAGGTATTAATCCACGTATAAACATTCCAGTAAAATACAAAAGGTTCTTTTTTTGAAGGGTCAGCCATGTTCCAATAACAAACTGACTGGGTTTTGAGACCCGATAATCGACTGATTAATTTATGGACGTGGCTGATTCTGTGAACCATGCAATATGTTTACCAATGCCTGCAATGTTTTACATATCTGTAATCCACACCATTATCTGTATACACCGCCCTTGGTTTTAAGGTTGAAATAGTCATATCAACATAGGGCTACCTATATCCTGTTTTCCTTATTCCTCCTTTCTAATCCTGCAATATTTTTTTCTCTCTCCGCAATTCTCACAGAATGGACTTATTCTAACGGGTGGAGAGGATCGTGGTATCGCTGCTTGGGACACAAGAAGTGGGAAAAGTGCATATTGTATCGAGGAAGCACATTCAACCCGTGTGAAAGGAATTGCCGTGCTCACACGAGAAAATGAAGCTGGTGCTGCTACTGATCCATATGTAGTGGCCTCTGCATCAACAGACGGGGTAATACGTGTATGGGATGTTCGTTTTGCCAACAAAGAGAAGCCAAATCCACTAGCTGAAGCTCAAACTAAATCAAGGCTAACTTGTCTTGCCGGTTCAACCCTTAAATGTGAGTTAGTTTGTCTTTTGTTGCAGTCATCCATGTTAGAATTCAGCTACTTCAAATATTCTTGTTTGTATTACTTCTCTGAATTGATCACGTTCTGCAGTGAAATCGAATCAGCTAGGGCCATCCAAAGAACAGACAGGTAATCGGGTATTCATGCTTAAACCACATGGAACACAGAAGTGTGAAGCGGCTATAACTGGTAACATCCAACTCTATTTGAATTCTATGTATTCCCTGTTGGATTCATGTGCCACACTCCTTCATTGCTAGGCCATTCTTAGAAAAGAATAATAGTGTCAACTGAAATGGTTTAAAGAGTTCATATCAATCGAATAATTGAACTGACCACTAGGGACGTTATTGTGTGCATAGTTGTCAAGACGACGCCTAGGCGCTCAAAATCTTGTTCGCTTTGCTCTCGTCTTGACTTTTAGAGCAAGGTGGGGGCCTTGATGTTGCCTTGGATGCCTAGGCACCGCCTTGGACGCTTATGTAACGTCTTGGACCCCTTGAAAGCAAGGGATTAAGGCTTTTGTTTTTTTTTAAAGCTTTTTTTAAGGAAAAAAATAATATTAAAAACAGAAAGGTAAGTAACGTGAATTTTACAGTTGTAAATTTGAAACACTAGATACAATTTTGTTTGAAAAAAATCCCATAAGTCTTTTTATAATTCAATCTAATTTCAATATATATTCGACGATTGTATTAACATATTTTAGATGTTTACTTTTTAAAATGACATAAGTCTTACCTTGTTTACATAGATAGTATTTACTTTTAAAATCATATGGCAGTAATATAATAACACAAAAAACAAATCAAGCCTTTATCTTATCAAGTGGGGTCGGCTACGTGAATACGACGACGCCATTACAATCTGTCATGTACATCATTTTCTATAAGATTATGATAGACCATATCATACTTCAAGGTTTTTCTCATGGTTTTTTTAGGTCTTCCTCGTCCTCTTTTGACATGTGTTAACGTTCAAGCTTCACATCTCTTAACAGAAATTGTGACTGGTCTGCGTTTCATTTGATCATACCATCTTAGTCGTGATTCCCTCATGACAGTAATATAATATTGTATATAAAACATTTCAACGTATATAATCTATAATTTATGTGCAATTCATGTATAAATTTGCATAGTTGGTTTGTATGGTCGGCTTATCGTCTTATGGACGGCAAGACGGACGCCTAGTCGCCTACGTATTTCTGGACCCCTCGACTCGTCTTGTCGCTTTGACGTCTTAATAACTATGATTGTGTGTAAACACTTTTTCCCTAATGCTACTGTTGCCATAGGTTGTGAGGAATACCCTATCGATCTCATGGTAATTGATTTCTTTGATTGGGATATTATCATGGGGATGAGATGGCCGAAAAAGCATCAAGCAGTGATTGATTTCGAAAGAAAGATGATAGAGCTTAGAGTAGGGGTGAGAAGATAAACTGAAAAATCGATGTTAACTCAACCAAAAAACGGACTTGGTTTTGGTTTTTTCGGTTTTCGATTTATCGATTTCAACTTAATCGAATAACCTGATTTTTTTTTTTAAAAAAAAATTTAACTGTATTAACAAAATAACAAATATGATATTTTTATATTCAAAGAAAATATTTTTTTTTACCTAATTCAATTTCTTAATTTTACTTTTGGTTTTTCAAAACATAACCTATATTATTTTGTGTAAATTTTTGATTCAATAGAAGTTTTTTTTTTTTACATTATTCGGTAAAAATCGAAAGCTGAAATTTCGGTTAACCAAAACTGAAAAACATATTATGTTTGATTCGATTTTGGTTTTCATCCATAAAACATCTCAAATCTTGGTTTTGAACTGGTGCACCCCAGTGTTTAATTCTTGGTTTTTTTTTTAAATTAAAAAAATGATGTTGGGTATTATGTAATAATATTTTTAATTTTATGGATATCATGTTATATTTTTTTTTTTGTTGATTTTTTGTGGTTTTGGATTTGTTGGATTTGAACTAGTGTATTGTTTTGTTTTGTTGAAACAATGTCCTAGTTCAATGAAACAGTGTACCAGTTCATGTTGGATTACTATGTAATATTGTTATCAATTTTATGGATCTCATGTTATAAATTTTTATTTTTGTTGATTTTTTGTGGTTTTTCGTTTTGGTTTTTGGATTTGAACTGGGGCACTGTTTTGTTTTGTTCTGATGCACTGTTTCAAACAATGAAACAATGCGTCTGAATACTGTCAATGTTTCATAATCTCAAACAGTGCGCCAGTGCAACGAAACAGGACGCTTGAATAATTCTGCACTTTTTGGTTTTTGTTCTTTTTTTAAGAAAACAACATTTCGTTTATTAAGCAAGGATTTTTTTTCCAATTCTATTGATGTCATGTTATACATTTGTGTTTATGCATTCGTTTAATCTTGTGTTTTTTGTTTGTTTTTTTTTGTAAAAAACAATAGACTTAATGTTTGAATAATACTAGCGTGCTGTTTAAATGAAACAATGTGCCTATGTTATGTAAATAGTGCGTCTAATGTTTTGATCATGTAAAACAAAACGAAGTATGTTTTTTTGAATCAATTCACTTAATTTTATGCATGCAGTTATCTTCTCATCAAATAATTGCGATTTTTTTTACAAAGTTGGAATAAAGTCACCCTAATTGATCAATTTCACATTTTTTTCATTGGATTTTGTTGTTGAAACAGTGTGTCGTTCACGATTGAAGAGTGGAATTGAATTCGAGTAGCGATTTTGATTGAAGGACGATTTGAGTTGGATTGGATTTGGTTTTGGATTGAACGGTGGTTTCGTTTTTTTAGTGCGTTGTGTTTTTCGTGTGTTGGGGTTCAATTACTTGAAATTGTATTGAATGAGAATTTTTTTTTCCCGGATTGTATTGGTTGAGAGTTTTTTTTTTTTTTTGGATTTTTTGGGAACATGAATATGACGACTTGTGAAAATTTGGAATAACGTCGTCGTGTTCATGTAGTCGACCTCACTTGAGGGGATAAAGACTTCATTTGTTGTTGTTGTATATTTTGGGAATTTTTCCAAAAAAATTATCCAATTCTCATCCGTAGTTGAGAGTGCAAAGGTTAGAAAGATTGCATATCTTGGGGAGGGCACACGAAAGCCGACTTGCACATTGTGTCAGTCTTTTTTCATAATCAATCATTGTGTCAGTATTAGTTACACAATACCTATAAGAAAGGAGTGTTATGCATATCGATGCAGTTTGAAAATCTCATTTCAGCCAAAGGATAATATCTCTGAAATACCAATGATTCAGGATAATCTTGAAATGTTTTCCAAAGAAAGCCCTTGTATGTCACCTTTCAGTGAGTTAGATTTCCAATGAGTTAATACTTAATACTGGGATTGACACAGGTGTCTAAGGCATCGTTGTGAAAAAACATCTGCTAAGTTGAAGGAACTGAAAAATCAACTTGAGACCTTCTGAGAAAAAGGCTATATTTGGCCAAGTGTATCGATATTGTTTGATAAGGGAACGGATGGAAGACTCCTTGAGATTGCAGGGATGTGTGTGCGCGCCCAAAATTAAGTCATGGAGGAGGCTTACCAAACCCCCCTTATTCTGTTTATCCAGGAAGTGGCAAAAATGTAGCAAGATTACATCAACACTTCTGATATGAAAACATGAAAAGGAAAGTGGAGAAATTCGCTATGAGATACAATACATGTCAACAAGTCAATATTGAGTGTCAGAAACGAAACATGCGCTTACTACAACCTCTGAAAATCCCTATGTGAAAGTGGAAATTCATGTAAATGAATTTTGTTGTTAGGCTCTTGTCAACAACGAAAAGGGATGAACTCAAACTTGGAAGTTGTGGATCGACTGACAAAATCAGCACATTCCCTAATTAAAAAATAGAAAAAGAAACTGGAGTGTCGATCCTCTCACAGAACAGTTAGGCAGATGTTCAGATTACATAGGGTTCCAACACTCCATTGTGTCTCACACAGATATGATATTTGAAGTATATTTTTTGCAAGATTTATTGAGATCGACATTTACCTATGATTGAGTTCACTTATAGCAGTAATTTTCACTGAAGTATCCGCACTGTCATATGAATCTTTTATGGGCGAAGTCTAGGTCACCTGTACACTGGAATGACATTGATGCTACAATAGTGGTAGAGCCTGGTTCAATTCAGGAGATGACAAATAAAAAAAAGCAAATCCGAGCCCAAATGAAAGCGACACTGGATCACTATAAATCTTACACGGAAGTGGGGCGATAGCCGTTAGAGTTCAGAGTTTAGGACCTAGTTTCTTAAAGGTTTCCCTTACTAAAAGCCTGATCCGTTTCGGAACGGAAAGAATGGAAACTGGAGTCCGCCTGACTATGTGTGTTATGTCTGGTATTTCTGGTTATGCGTCAGATGCATAGTTTATGTGAGGGGATGTGCGCTCCTGATAACAAGCTTCGAGGGGTGTAAGATTATGTTTCTTGGGGAATTGGGATATATGTAAAAACAGTGACACGTGACCGGGAATGAGTATAATTGTTTTATGTTATGTGTTATTTGATGTGGAAATGTGATTGAAAAGGGATTTGTACCTTTTGATAAGTATGAATCTCGTAATGAATTAAACGATGCAACCTTTATATTGATTGCACGATGAATGATTTGTGATCTAATATAACGAGAATGTAATGTTACATAATGTGACCTTGAGTTGTGAAGGTTGAGCTTGACGTCGGTTCTTGGATCCGTAGGGATGAATGGTTCTTTTTGAGAGCCTTGTTGGTCTTATTGGTTGAGTTTGTGTTAGATAATCAATCCATGTGTTGTGAAGGTTGAGCTTGACGTCCCTTCGGTATGAGTCATTGGACAATATTATCTTTGTTTGAGTCATCGTGATGGACAAACAGATGAATCACTGTGTTTTAAAGCATTGATTGTCAAAAATAGCATAGTTAGACGCCTTTCTATTTAGATGCGTTGTGGCCCTCTTCAACAAAACTGAAGGTTAGGTAGAACCACAGAACGTGTTGTCAGAGCTTGTAGTTCTAAATACGGCATGGGATCATGAAACTTAGGTAACAGACCTGTAATAAGTATTAATACTTTTTTAAAACTTGTTATGCCAATCCATGAATATATGCGACTTGCTCCCTTCTTGAGCTCTTTTCTTTTGCGTGTATGTCTTGATCACCATTAAGCATTCTGAACTCTTCCTTTCTTTTGATCGCAGAAAGGCTGCAGTTGGAAAGAGAATAGGCATCGAGAGCAAGCGCGAAGATCTGGAATATAGAACTGGCCAAGGGGTTTGCACAATCTTGTCGTGTGACAATTTTCATTACGGAACTGTCGGGCAATGGTTACGGGGTTCACAGTTTTTTTCTATTAATGCTGAGGGCATATAAAACTTCGATATGCCATTGCAGATTTTGTTCTGGAAGACCATATGTGCAACTAGCCAAGGGATTTTGTTAGAGTAGGAATTTTTATTGTGTGCTCGGGGCATAGCTGCTCGAATCTGTTTGCAGGAAAGACTCTTGTTATTTATCCTAAAATGAAAAGGGGGCTTTTTCTCAGCCTCGCTTTGAAAGTATGGTGCTAACGGATTACCTACACACAGGAATTCGCTCATCAGCCCTAATGAATGAAACATTGTTGTAAAATATCCTTTGTTTCGGTCCAACACAGGAAGATATCTCACAGTTTATGGGAGTGTGAAGACACTAGATATATGTGAAAGTTTCTGTGGAACAATTGGTATAGAGATCAGTGATGAAAATTCACGGTTACTCTCTTTTTAATAACTTGCTTGGATAGACTGAATTGATCCGAGTTTGCTTGCTGGATTTGCTGACGGTACTTCGTATACTATGGTCAGCTTGGGGCGAATGGTCCTGCTGCTGGCAGAAGTTTGTGGACTGATTGTCTCCAGCGCTGCGGAAGCTAAGTCAGTGACCGCCCTGCCTCGTAGTAGAGCTATTTGGTCATTTTGCAAGCCATGAGCGAATAATCTTCTCTGAGAAGACATTCTGTGTCTACATCATTCACGGAGCTGAACTGACGGGAACTAAAGATCGGCTGAAACGAGAGTTGTTTCTCATCCAAAGTGAGCACAGTATATAGTTGAAGTGAAAGTATATCTTATGCTTTGCAACAAAAAATCTTCCAGGTACAAATAAAATTATGCGACAACAATGCACGCTACTACGCAATTCGTGCTTGCTTCGCTTGAGCAATGTGAGGTCACCAGTAATCACCACAAGAACAACTACCGTTCTTAAAATGATGAAACCGAGTAGTATCTCGAACTATTAGTTCCCTCCCTTCCAAAGCTGAAATATACTTTATCGCATTGTGACAATCATCGCAAACTCTAAGATTCTTGAATACACGGATCGGTAAACCTCTTGGCGTTCTCATCAGGCCAAAAGCGATGGCCAGTTTCTCGCTGTGCCATAACAGAAGTTGCTCTTTTTGGTCTTCGCCTACATCATGTAACGCGGACTCAAGGTCTGGAACATAGCCCGCCAGCTTCAACTTCTTCTCTAACTCTGTAAGCTTTTCATGTATAAGGAGCAACTCGGAATGAGCTCTATCGCTTGACCTGAACCCGTGAACAACACTATTTATCTCAATCCAACTATACCCGGGCGTCTTAATGATTCTGTTATCCTTCATGCAACAACGAACCCTGGCAACCTGATCCCATCTTCTGGCAGATGCGTAAGTGTTTGCAAGCTGCACATAGGCAGTCACAGTTTTGGAGTCGATCTCGAGCAACTTCTTAGCAGCAAACTCGGCTATGTCCGTGTTCTTGTGAAGCCTGCAAGCACCTAGAAGTGCACCATACATGGCACTGTGTGGCTCGAAAGGCATTTCCTCGATAAGCTTTATGGCTTTGGTGAGCTTTCCAGCTCGACCAAGGAGGTCGATCATGCAAGTAAAGTGTTCCGGCTTTGTCTCAATGCCAAAATCATTTGTCATGGACTGAAAATACTGCTGCCCGAGCTCAACTAGTCCTCCATGGTTGCAAGCTGATAGAACCGCCACAAAGCTGATCCAATTTGGCTTAATTTTCTCACTTGTCATCCTATTGAAGAGGAAAAGCGCCTTATCACTTTTGCCATAATGCGCATAACCTGAAATCATAGAGTTCCAAGTAACCAAATCCTTTCTCGGCATCTCATTGAACAGCGACCAAGCTTCGTCTAAGACACCGCACTTGCAGTACATGCTCAGCAAAGATGTTCGTACAGTTGTTTCAAGATATAATGGAGATTTGTAAACGAACTGATGAACTTGTTTGCCCAAGGATAAAGAAGAGAGGTTACTACATCCAAGCAGGACACTGCTCAATGTCGACGGATTCGGCCTGAACCCACATGCCACCATTCTCCTGAAAAACTTCAGCGCTTCCTCTGAGAGACCGTTTTCGACATAACCAGCAATCATACAGTTCATCGCCACCAAGTTCACCACAGGCATCTCACCATAAAGTTTCTCCGCCATCGCCACTTTCCCAAACTTCATGTACCCGGAGATAACTGCAGTCCAAGCAACCTCGCTTTTGAACGGATCGTCCCTAAACAAAGAAACTGAAGAATCAAGATCACCAAGCTCCGCATAACCAGATATCATCGCATTCCATGTTACACTATTCTTCTCCGGCATAGCCAAGAACAAACCCAATGCCTCTTCCATTCTACCATTCTCGGCCAAACCCGTGATCATCGTATTCCACGAAGCGATATCCTTGACGGGCATTCCACCAAAAAGATCCCGAGCGCCCTCAACATCGCCATTCCTCATATGACAGGCCAACATGGTGTTATGCGAGAATATATCCGGTTCAGGGATTCTATCGAGCACCTCCCGTGCATCCTTCAGCAACCCGGATTTCCTACCGTAGCCAGCAAGCAATGAGTTCCACGTAACCGTCGTTCTAACCGTCATCTCGTCGAACACCCTGAGAGCGGAGTCTAGATCACCTGCTCTCACGTATTGGGTGATCATTCTGTTATATGGGACGACGTATTTGTAAGTACTATGATCCAGTCGTGGAGATCGTTTCGATCCGAGGGTGTCATGTGTTTTTGGTTTCATGTAATTGGTGGGAACCATGGAGTGGAATCTTGATCTAGATTCCTCGTCATGGTTTCGGTTAGTCGAGATGGAGACGTATAAGATTAGACATTTGGGTTGAGATAGAAGGATGAATAGTCTTGATAAAGAGAAGCGGTTTGGGACAAGGCCCTTCATTTGTCATCGTTGGACTTCAAAACAACGTTTGTTTTGTAGACACGCAAAATATCAAGTGAAACAAAAAAGTGATCGAAGTCAACCCAAAGAGAGAACACTTATGCAGCATATTACACTAACCAGATGATATATGGAACAGTATTATAATTATATAATTAAAATTATCTTTTAAAAGTGATATATTTATACATAAATTTACATATATTTTTTTATATTTCATTTATTTTTTGAGGCTATTAAATGGACTTACGTAATTAGCTATTAATTAGATCTAATCATCTTGATTAGGTGAGAAAATTAGGTGTTAATGAATTATCTTGAGTCCTATAAATAGAGCTCATTTGTAAGGTGTTATGTACACATTTTTAAGAGAAGAAAATCTTTTTCTCCCCTAATCTCTCTCTAAAATATTTTATTATTTTGTTAATTCAGACAATTATCTTTCGAAAAAGTTAATCCGGCGTAAACGTTTTTGTTATAACACGTTATCAGCACGAGTCTCCAACCAGTTGAGATCAAAAGACAAACGAAGGTACTTTATTATATTTGCATGATTTTATTTTATTTGATTCAGATTATATGTTTATAATCTAAATAAAATAATTACGGTTCCATCGTCGGACGAAGTATCGCCTGAGTGGAAACTTATGAATTAATTTTAATAATATTTATGGTTCCATCGCCGGACCAAGTATCGCCTGTGTGGAAACCTATTAATCAGTTTCAACACGTTGATGTGATTTACCTCTTTTATGTGGATCACTCGCAAGTTTGACGTGGTTTAACCCTTTTGTGTGGTTCACCCGCGAACATTGATGAGGTTGTCCCATTTTTGTGTGATTTATTCGCAAGTGGCGAAAAACTTTATATCCCATGTTGACGTACTTACTCCAAGTGGTGAGAATTATTTTTTTTATTATTATTAAGGTACAACAAACGACGAAATGACCTCCAATAATGAAAAAATAGTAAACAGAATTCGAAACAATCTTAACAAATTATTGTGTTATTTATTATTTTAGTAATCCTTAATATTATAACAATCATTTATTTTCTCATTGTAATTAAATATATGCATTGAGAATGTAATGAATA